>JAYRBW010002997.1:0-13888 GCA_036023295.1 Invenusta paracnida | reverse complement strand
TCTAATAATACATTTTTAAGAATTTTGTTAAACATGACACCTATACGTCTGTAACAGAACTAAAAATAAAATAATATGCAATGTTCCGAATAGGTAACTACGTTTTATGCGCTCATTGACTTTTACTCACTCCATGTGTGAATGAAATGGCCTTGTCCTTAATAAAATATACAGCTTCACAAACGGATGCCGCGATAAGAATGTTATTTGTAGGTAGGTATAGTCCACCCATTTAAACAGTCTATCAAGGATGGGCTATCAATAGTCTATTAAGGCTATAAGGGATGGGCTACCTGATCGGTGTGCTATGTAACTTGGTCTCGTATTGTTGAATTAAACGACTTACTTATATTTAAACGGTGGTCTCAGAAAACTTCTTTTGATCACACCATATAAAATCTGTACCTTAAGTCAGGTTTTCTACGACCAAGGTAAAAAACCAGGCTCTTAGTCGGAGTTATTTCGATCAAGGTTTTAAACCGGAGTTGTAGTAAAAAAACTCGACTATTGGTTTTTTTATCATCTCACCCTAGGTGAAATATTGTGAAATTT
Organism: Invenusta paracnida; assembly: GCA_036023295.1. Lineage (NCBI taxonomy): Eukaryota > Metazoa > Platyhelminthes > Proseriata > Coelogynoporidae > Invenusta > Invenusta paracnida. The sequence continues at coordinate 13,336 of JAYRBW010002997.1, read as the reverse complement.
AAAGTATCTACTTATTATTAAAGTCACAGCTATTTGACATACCTTCATCTCTGCTTTATACCTACTTTAAATTATACGAAATTATGTAATCTATATTTAAATGTTTTTGTACTCTGAATTACTCGTTCTTAATGCTTAATACTCTAAATTATTTAATCAAATAAAGTATGATTGTATGTTTAACGTACAATACACAACAGGTCACTTCACAATCGGATTAAATTGATCGTACGTTTAGACATTTTTTTAGTGTGGCCAGCTAATTATTTTGTGTCTATAAATATCGCTCTATTTATGAAAAAATTACAATCTAATCGCAATTGTGAAGTCTATTTTAATCCGATTACTCTCGGATGCCCACGCATTTCTCGGGAAATGATTGACAGCTAGAGTCTAATCGCGTTTTGGAAACGCTTGACCATGAAATTATGTGCCTGCTACAATGTTATCCTATAAGATGTAACTACTATGCAGAGCCAGTACAGAAGTAGTCAGAACAGCGCAGAACCGGTTTCGGCCAATATCAGGCCTCATCAGCTACGCTAGCTTATGACTACTAACGACCAGATTGCAAAGTAGTACACTAAAAATAGAAATACACAAACAACGAAAACGTATTTGCATATTAATCATTAGTCAATGAGCGCATAAAACGTAGTTACCTATTCGGAACATTGTATATTATTTTATTTTTAGTTCTGTTACAGACGTATAGGTGTCATGTTTAACACAATTCTTAAAAATGTATTATTAGATTTAATTCAAGAAAAGAAATACATAATAAAAAATAAAGAAAACACCTTAGATCTAAATGTATAAGAAGCAGAAAGCCTAAAAAAATTTAATCAATTTTTAAACGACCCAGGTCAATTTTGTCTACTGTAAAAAAAAACAATGTTATAAAGTAAACATGATTAGTAAGCTTATTTAAATGTTATTCATTTTACTAAATCTTATATCATTAAATAGCACTCCTTTCATACTTTAAAAAATTGTAAGTTTACATAATATCGAATTAATTAAAACTATTAAAATCCAAATAGTAAAAAAAACTAGGGGGTATCCTTAGTAGGAAATTGTATACCTTGAGTCAGGTTAAAAAACCAAAACCTCGGTCGTGGTCGAGGTGTTTTCACCCCGCGACTTATTTTGATCACACCAAAAAAACTAGATTAGTGAGTTTTCGACCATCGGCGTGGTAAAAAACCTCCGACCAGCTTTGATCACCTCACCCTTCTTGTCACTCGATTGGTAGTTGCGAAAACGATTGATATCGACTATAATTGAGAATCATGGGTATAGGCAAACCGGAAATTAAAAATCTAACAAATTCCATGAGACATGTACCACAATGCTGTACATCTGCAACTTCGGCATTTTTAAAACATCACCGTCCACAGAAAACCGTTTCAAAACATAGTGATCCGCAGTTCCATAAAATTAATAGATGTTGGTAGTGACATTAAATTTTGATTAAGCGTTTCCATTTGTAGGTTAATCTTTTCTCCTAGAAAAAGATCAGCACTGGATTGCTATAAATTGATGTGTTTTTTAGTCAACTGCGCGAAACGTTTTGACATTAAAAGGAGACGATTTGATGAAAAGTGAAAGAAGATCTCGGAGGAAGTTGTGTAGTTGACGTGACATAGATTATATTAATATTATAATTATAATACTGGCAATTTTGTATCGACATTTTTAATGCTAAAATGGACAAAAGTTGTTTTGTGTAAAAGAAATCAGTATTCGGAACATTTCAAGACTTTTCCAGGACATCTGGGACAAGCCCAAAATTCTGGACAGTTGGCAGGTACGAATACAATTTTGAATAGAAAATATTTAATTAAATATGTATTAAATATTGAACAAAATCGATAATTAAGATATCAAAAAGAATAATGTCGACGAATCGAATCATATAATTCGGCATTTTTAACGTAATATTAGTAGTTATTAGGAGTTATTATTAATATTAGATATATAATATGTATATAATGTGTGATATTCCTAATTATACTTATTTATTACTAAGTCATAAATACAAGTAAGTTTATATCGTAATATTTACGTTACTGAATTAAATAATATAAAACGGTAATAATTTAACCAAATAATACAATCTATAAAGCGTTTAGTTAAATAATATAAATAATAATACTCTAAATTTACAAATTACGACTATCAACCAAATTTAGTCGATCAAAAACATTTATTGAAGAAATTTACCGACAAATTGTCAACACAGCTGTCTGGCTGAGCGCTATTTTCTGAAAGTTGAAAACTACCTATGTAAAGGTAAATAAACCGCTGATCTGCTGCTTATATCTGACTGATAAAGGAAATGTGAACTAACCTGCCATAATGATCAGTTTGTCTGCAGTCTACAAAACAATGAAAACAAATTGATATAATGAGCTGACTTGCTTTGACAATTGAACATGAAGGGAAATAATGCAGTATAGTATTCAATTGTATGGTACAGTTCCAGACTTCGATATTTTGAAGTCACAATATTCTATACTTGGAAAACATATACATACAACTAACATATAAAGAGATCTATAAAGATAATATATTGATTTTTTAATTGATTGAAATGATTTGAGGTTTGTATTATTCTTATGAGGGTTATAGTCTACTGAAAATGTCTTATATTTATAGGGCAAGCAGCTATGTGATATCTAGATTTACTATAATTCGTATATTTATTTATTTTATTATAGCTTCCTTTCAAACAAAGAGTAAAATAAAGAGAAATTAATCTATATATGAACAACAAAATTTATATTATTTTATCAATTGTGCATTAAAAATGTTAATTAAGTAGATATATTAGTAATATTACAACTAAAAAATATGGAAAATTCTAGTCATAGGTATTTTGAAAAACTCAGATAAAATATCTATACAATATACAGTGTAGATATTATTACTTTTTCAATAATTTATTTTGTAATATTATTCACCAGGGGGTCCATATTAATTAGAGAAAAATATCTAAGCAAAATTGTAACATAATTTAATAACCTGCGTATCTTTTAAGTACGATTTCTATATACATATAATAATTCTAGCACTGTTGACATTGTGTGTACAATATTTCAGCGCTTAATAAATACATTATTATTATAGCTATGAATACCCTCTGATACAATAAAACAAAAAATGTCAATTAAAGATGCCTTTCAACTAATCAAATACATGTATATACGAGCGAAACTCGAAAATACGTGGACCAAGCCAAATCATATGTTATTGACAGGTTTATTATTATCGTGTATAAGGACAATTTATTGAAAGACAACAAGGAACCAATGAATTGCTTATACATATATATATACAATGAATGCATTTATGTTGTTAGCTCAAAGGATACAACGGGCAGACATTTTGTAGTTGAAATATGCAAGTGTGGAATAATAGCTTAGTAAAGTAGACAGCACCGTTGACATAGTTACGAGTATATGTAACTATATTATTTCGACCAGAAATAAAAATTCAGTTACACAAATAGTCGATATACCGGTATATAGTCCTCGAATTATCCCAACTGCAGACGCGTTTACTGTTCCATAGGCGAATGTAACGAACAATGCGCATACAACTTCTATCTGTCCCATCTGAGATGTTATTGAGATAAAAGCAACATTTCCCAGGAATTCTGGCAGTATTTTGATAGGTCGACGGGTAATGAGGAATAACATATTTGCAGTCTATTAAAATGTGTACAAGATTGTGCCGGTATGTTAGTGATCTGTATTTGAAATCGATTACTTGTACATAACTGATAAATACTCTAACATGTTGCTTATAACCTTCTGCCATTCTTTTTTTATAGATAGAATTTAAGTTTTCAAAAGATCCTTACATTGCACTTTCATTTAAATCATATGCCGCTTGGAAGTATTATCATCACTTTTCTGCTGAGATTGCATTTAAGATTGATAAACGTAAAGTAATGGTTAGTATATGTATATTTCAAATACGCTAACCACAAAACAGTAGCATGTAGAGCACTAGAAATGCAGACATTTTAGTTAAACGAAAATTGGATCAGTTATCCAATCAAAAGGCAGTATTTAGGAGGAAAAACATCACGTGACACCAATAGCAAACAACTACTTTAAAGCAGTTTTAATTTGATAACAGGATTGCCTAGGTGTTCGTTATTGTTTATAGTTTGAAAAAACTATTTTTAGTTAATGAATGCATACATTAAATAATAGTAATAATCAATTCGTTTTAGTGGAAACTGTTCTATATCAAATATCTTTCTATAGAAATGACGTCTATTATTTATAGATACATATAACGTCATCCCGGATTTTCATTGGACCGAATTTCGTGCTAACTGCATTTCGTAAAATCCCTATTTCGAGTCCCTATTACCCTGTCCTTTCTAATGATTTCTATTTTAACGGCTTCAAAATAATTTCCTTCGAGACTTAATACCCGAAACCGAAAGAAAATGTGCATGAATAGTCTCTAAAAAGCGAGCAGTTATTCAATTAACCAACCGACTGCTGGATATTACCTTGGAAATCATACGGGTGAGCATTGGAACTCCCAACAAGGCGGAAGCCTCAGCCCCACTAGTAAGGACTCGTGTGACATGGGGGATTCGAATGATATCGTCAAGGGCTACCAAGGGGTCAGCTGATACGTCCACCGCTGAAGGTGCAAATACATACAAGTGCCAACGCTTATACAAACTGCGTTTATATGATGAAACAAAAAGCATAGAATACAATATTATATAGTTATAAAGAAGATATGACTGAAAGTTACAATCTTATAATCGATAAAATACATTATTGGAGTAATACTACTTACGCATAATTAATAATCAGCAGATCATACTCAAAAGAAGAAAACTAATTATACCTACATTTAAATATAAATTAACCGACACTTTTCCTATTCTTATTCGCTTGCTTTGCTCAAAGTTTCTTTGTTAATTTGAATAATTTCCACACTTGAAATATTTGCAAATGTTTAATTAAATACAAAGTTAATAATATTTACATTTGTACTACTAATTTGAGTTATTCTACCTTTTGTGTATAATCTTCTGGTGATTCCTAATTACCATAAAACGGCTATACAAGTTTTTTCAACGTGAGTATAGTATATACTCTACTGTATATATAGTGTTTTCAAAAAGAGTATATGCTTTAGTAATTGTAGTTTGTCGAGGTGAAATAGATGCTTTTGAAATTCATATCTAACTGTCTTCCTGATCCACTACACTTTTCACGTTTGAAACAAGGCTTATACAAGGCTTACAATACAAAATGTCATTAAAAGTACTGGGCTAAAGTGAAAGAATAATGCAAAAAGATCGACACATCGTTTTAGAAAGAATTTGATATCTTTTAAGAAGATAAAAACAAGGAAAAAAAAATTACTTATGAAATGACAAAAATGTCAGGTTGATAAAGTAATGCAATGGCCATACTCTCATTGCATGAACCTATCCGATATATATTTTTTACATTAGAAGATCTTTGAATCAAAAACTGTTGTCAACAGAATATTCGATTGCATTCGTTTTTACTATAATCAGATTTATATATTTGGGATACAGTTCAAAGAAAATTGATTTCTGTAGGAAGCTATTGTAATAACTAAATAGTCTGCAGTTTTTAACACATTTTAAGAGGAGTTTTTAGTGAAGAGGCGAAGCGAAATTATTGACAGATAGAAGATAAGGATATTTTACTGGCGGAGTACTAGACTAATCCAAATATAGATTTCTGCTTGTATATGTAATCACTCCGAAATCACGTATTGCAACTATTTTACTTATACTTTATTAGACAAAGTGTCATAAAAGGTAGTCAATAAATCTAATGACAATGTATAGTTTTAATACATAAGTTAACCAATCAAGGATTTTATATTATGTACAATTAGATATCTAAATATGTAGGTTTACATTTTCACACTATAACACATTAACCAAAACCAACGAAGGATAAGATATAAATGTATATAAAAGTATGTTTAAAAAGCAAAACTTTAAGATACTTTTTACATTTTAGTATGTAAATGTTTGCTTAATATCAGGTGACGGGACATCTTGACATATACGTAGAGAAATAATACGATTTATGTTCAAACCATATTTATATAATTATAAACAAAATATTATTGGAGTACATAAATATACAAAGCATCAAACAGCTGTATTTATGAGACATTAATAAAAATCTAAAATCCAGTCGAAATTAAACAATACTTTTGTAGCGTCAAAAAATTGTTTAAAAATTATATCTGATCTACTGACCTCGATGAAAAGTAATTTCTTTTCCATTAACTTCATCTGGAATGTTATAATATATATAGAGACAGTATGTAGCATGTAGTTTATATAGTTTGTAGAAAAAAAATTATACAAAGACTTACTGGCCAATTTACAACAGTTTTCGACATCTATTGTTCCATCTCTAAAAAACGAATTCTTCAAATTAGATTTAGTGTTTAACTGAAGTAAATTTACTTTTACAAAGAATACAAATTACTTAAAACCAATTTAATCGTATAAGTGAGCGATGCTTCACATTTTATGCCCTTAGCGCTGTGGACTCTAAAGGTTAAGAGTTATACCTACAAATGATTATACACAACTTAAGATTTAGGACGCTTGTAATTGTGATAAGTTGCTTAAAACAAACTGATGCACTGCATTAATACTTGTCAATAGTCAATAAACAGCAAGGAAGTCCAACTATGATTTAGTAATGAATTTATACGACTGGATGAGTCCAGTTCAACCTTTAGGCCTACCCTTTCACATATAAGTTGTCAACAATATACTATTACTATATATGTAGATTTTGAGGGCAACACTATAGAATTTTAAGGTCAAGGGAACGTAGCGCCCACGCAATCATTTTATTGTTGCCCGAAAAAATCTATATATAATTATATTATTGTCCTAAGCTAGATATCTATAGAAAAAAGCGGGCATTGTGTAATATAAGATAGGAAATTTGTTTAAGCAGTTTTGATTTTGAATTCTTGTTAATATAATAATCTTAAGAAATTAAAATCTATAATTTAACATTTAATTAGTATTTAGGATGATTCTGTTGAAAAGTGAACAAAAGGTATGCTGAATTTAAGAAATATTACAAATGATGAAATAACAGGATTAAGTAGCGAAGTTTTAGAATGGATAATATCGGAATCTGAAGATAGATACATTGAAGAGCTATTAATTATTTTTCGTGCATTGATACTTGAACAATGAAGATGATTTAACCGAGGTACCACAAAATGTGACGAACGAATTAAATGAGACTGAAAAGGAAGGTATCTTTGAGGCATCATTGAGGCAGAAGACTGAAAATGTCAAGTGATTTTTATATTTTTTTATTGAAAATATTTCTAATGCTATTCTCAAAAACTATTTTCGTTTTTTATTCTCGTTTACGCACTAATGATAATTTACTTTATTCATCATTACGGCTTTTCATTTCCTACCGAATAGACCTGACGAGAACATCATTGGAGATATTATATTTGCCCAATTAGAGTCAGCCTAAACGCAGTACAACTTTTCCAGCAATAGAAAAGGCTGTTCTGATAAAAAATTATGACATATTTTGATCGAACAAATGGTCAAAGTACTTCAACAGGAAGTTATGTTTCACTTAATATATCAGATATTAGACATATTATATCGAAGAATCTGTCTAAATGTAAATGAAATTAGATATAATAATTACCCACAAATTGATAAACAGTTTTATGCAATACTTATAAATGATTGATTTTCACGTATAGATCTTTACTGCTTGTTTTCTATGCAACTGGCCACTGCACTGATGTATGAAATTGAAAAGACATCAAGACTGTCTGGTTTACTTTGAAAGAGCACCGAACACGAAAGCGTCAGCCATGGAACGCAAGTTGATAATGTCAAGGCGCATGGTCTCCAATTCTTCCTTCGAATAGAGAAAGTCACCTCCACGTGGTCGAATCATGACGGCCACTGGAATCGATACCGCGGCCTTAACAACCGAGAGGAGGCCTTGGCAACCCACCCGATCATGGATTCAAGGGAGAGGTATATATATATGAACTGGTCACAGAGCAGCATAGACATACATGGATTATTGCAAAAGCATTATATGATTTTGTTTTTAACGATGGTAATATGCATATAATAGTGGAGCCACATTCATGTATTTTATGAAAGTTTGTTTCACAAATGTTTTTTGCGCTATGATTGATCACTTTCTATTATTTTGTGCGTAATTCTCGTATTCTCGATGATTCACTGTGTATAGAAGGGCCGCCTCGTTGTTCGCCGGCGAGTTGGGATTCGGCTCGTCCAGAAGGGACTGGATGGAGGTGAGAATTGCGATGACATCATAGGTGGGGCTCCATGTGCTCGCGAGGATGTCTAGGCAAATACTCCCATCTGCGTAGACGTTTGGGTGGAACATCTTAGAGGTGAAGGTCACTTTTGGTGCCTTATTTGGGTATTCCTCGGAGAACTCGAGGCGAAGATTGAAAGTCCCATCTTCAAAGGGAGTGCCATCAGGCCCGAAAATGACTGCGTTCCACACCATGATGTTGTCTTCCTGAGGGGAACCACTCACACCGGCTGGCGGGTCTTCCTGCAGACGTTTAAAGTCGCGCATCAGACGTCGTTGAGCTGCGGTCGACATCTTCAAAATGAAAGGAAATCAAAATTCGGTATTCTCAAGACATTACTTTTAACGAAATCCAGTAATTTAGGTTATAGCAATTTTACGTTATAAACATACCTAAATGAATAATATTTTATTATTATTACATGTATGTATTATATTTATATACATACTAATAATAAATTTATAAATTTGGTATTAACAACACCTAATTTAGTCAAATCCGTATATATCGATTTTACAGTTTTATAAAAAAATAAAAAGGTATTGAAAGATTAAATGTCAAATACAAAACTCTAAGATGGTAAGTAGAATCAAAAGTATTCATTATTATGCTATATTTTTAAATAATATTACAGAAAACCATACTTGTTTAGCTATATGCCACTTAAGCAGGGTGTATTCAAAGTTATGCCTTGTACTATTATTATCACTAGTTTAACATTTTAATGCTTCTAGTGTATATAGGGACATTCTTAAACATTAATGAAATTAATTGAAACACTTGTGCCTTTTATAAAATCTAGTACTATGTTTTTGTACACAATAACATCAAGTGTGATTTTTGTACATGTATAACATTAACAAATAATTAAAAATATTAATAAATTGGTATTAACCATATGAAACATCAAGCATTCCACTTAAAATAGAAATTTAGCACCAAGTGTTATAGTAATATATATATAATATATTTATAATTTAATAATATAGACTTAAAACAGGGTGTCCATGCTTTTAGACCAACATAATTTTAGGATATTTCAAGATATTTTCTTGTAAATTAAAATTATTTTAAGACAATTTTTAAGCAGTTCAGCATTACTCATTAATAACTTTTGTGTATTAAAACTTGATCTAATGTTTTTTAACCAAATCTAAGTTTTTTATTCATTCATTCAATTTATATTTATGTATACATGTATATATCAATTATGTATATACAGTTTTCACTAACTCATAGACACTTACGTTTCTTAAGATTAAAAAAATATTATGTACCTACAAAAAATTGTGTATATTAAGAGTAAAAAATTTGTGTATGTCATCAACAATTCGTGTATAATTCTGGGGAAAATGAAATTCCTGTGAAATGAAATTACCTCACTGTTAATTATACTGAAATAAAACATTCTTTTCCCTCCACCACAAATTATTTTTAGGATATTTAAGGAGGGTTTTGTGTATTTTGCCAAAATTTAAGGACATTTTAGAAGTTCCTCAAAATGTTAGGATATTTTTGGAAATTTTAGGACACCCTGTTAAAACTAGATCTTAAAACTACACTCGACGGCAGCCATGGTGTAGTGGTGGACTCTCAACCCATAGGTTGTAGGGTCAAATCCCATTCTGGCAACAATAAATATCACTGGCAAAGTGGGCATATTTTACAATTGCTTGTTCCTCATGATCTGGGCCACTTGATCTGACTTTGATTGCATTATATATGCAGATATTATCGTTAATTTAAATTTAATAAAAATCTGATCACAATAACTACAGACCCTTAATATAAAGAATGATATTTTAAAGACAAAAGTATATTATACCATATTAAGAAAGCAAGCAAATATAGCACAAATACTTAATTGTCATATTTTAATGTGATATGTGTATGCCATATGGTTGGGCATGGTCTACGGACATTTCTTTTAATGTCCAAAATAGAAGGTTATTTTTTAATAAAATTTAATACTTAGAATATTAAAAATTAGATATATTGTTTTTGCTCCCAATACAGCATTAGTATTAAAAGAAATATGAAAAGCACTAGCTGTAATTTAAAAGTATAATTTCGAAAATTTTCGAACCTCTGGTTCCTAGACATGTGACTTACATATGAGCTAGAACAGAAATTAAGCTTGCAGAAATAGTGTACACGACATACTATTTTTCTGTGTACAGTATATAAAAAGCTTAATTTCTGTTCTAGCTCATATGTAAGTCACATGACTAGGAACCAGATGTTCGAAAATTTGTGAAATTATACTTTTAAATTACAGCTAGGGCTTTTTATATTTTTATTAAAAATTAGTTCTGCAATTATAAGAACAAGCAACTTAAAAACTTTAAAATATTCATCTTTTATACTAATAAAAAGATTATTGGGTTGTTCCAGCAGGATTCACCCAATCACTGTGGGGAACATCTTTGGATTTGGCTAATTTTTACAACATTTAATTTCTGACCTCTAGTAAATCAAAATATAAAAAAATCTATGTAGGAGATATGGACCATAGAAATTTGAATTTTTAGCAAAAAAATAATGTTGGTTGACAAATGTGTCTAGCTGTATTGTGCTAATAATTTTTTCTAGATAAAAGGCAATTTATAAAACTTTGCCAACATGTTGAGATAGACCCAAGTATAAAATAGCCAGTAATTGTGGGGGCTGCCTATATTACAGAAATTATATATGACCTCTTGAATATCTTGTTAAATATGTTTAATAACAATAATAAAAAGTTTTCATAATTTTTTTCTGGTAATTAGACAGGGTCCACATTTCATAGCATTATTAGATCGGTCTAATCTAACTGTTTTTAGATCGATCTAATCTAATCAGTATGCAGAGACAAATTAGAGTGAATAAATTAGATTAGATCGATCTAATATTTTAGACTGCTCCCAGGCAGTCTAATTTTGATTAGAGTGACTGCGATTGGCTACTTGTCGAGCTTGCCTTACTATCACTCCCTTTCAACACTTTGATGTTATCTAATACTAACTCCACCAATCTTTTCGACTCTTGTGTGCTAAAACTTTCTTTCTTATCCATTTTTTCCTATTAACAACTTTTTTCAAAACACCCACCTATGCTCAATGCCAATAAGAACTGGGGGCTGAATCAGCAGTTTAGTATATATTAGTAATAAAACATCGATTTTGTTTACTATACTTATTAGCCAATCTGCTGACATTTTATATTGCCAACACACCCTAGACAGTTGCATGCGCCTTTGTCTGACACTTTAGAGCTTGCATAGCTAAAGTCAATATCATGTGCTTGCAGTGGATTTTCCAAAATCTATAAATAGATTTCCCCATGCTCGATCTAATGTTAGAGTGTGACTGTGCATATGAACACTGAATCTAATCTAACATTTGACAGTTCTAATCTAATATTTTAGATTAGACTGGTATAATATGTTGCATATGGCCCCAGATGCTATATATCTTACAATGACCATCATCAGTCTAACTGCCTCATCAATTGCTATAGAGTATGGATCACACAAGCTTTTGCACTTTCAGAAACAATTTTTTGCAATCACAAAATTAATAAGGTAAGCTAGTTTTGTTCATGCGCATGTAAACTGAGCAGCTATGGGCGTCTGGGAGAATAGTTTTGAACAGGCTTAAGGTTTAGACTATAAAATAAAACAATTTGTTTGTTACTCACTGACATTTATTACAAATATGCAAATGAGCATAAGCAAAACTGAACTATATATACAAGTTATAAAGTGATAAATACCTACCTTATACATTTTTAAAAATTAATAGATTTATAAAAAACGCATATCTGCATTATAATAACACAGGCAACATTGTTAAAACTCTACTTTAATGAAAAGGAACTGATTGGAAAAATTAACATAAAGAAAAAAGAATATCAGAAACTAGAATTAAAAATAAATGAGAAAGTGAAATTTGAAGATGATAATAGAAAAAGTTTACAATCCTGTATTAAAGAAAAAATTATGAAAGTTAATAAATATAAATTTTGAATTAATGATTATTCAGTATTATTTAATTTACTTATACTTATATTAATTTAATCAATAAAATATTTACAATATCCTTTGGCAAAATATTGTATGCCATTATATATTTTAATATAAATAAATTCTTAAGACTTCACATTGACTTAGATTGGGTGTATATCATGCATATGTTAAAAATATATAATAACATAGTTGTCAAAAGTGGCTGGGAATGTACACACTAGTTATTACAATTATACTTTATTTTTAAACAGTATGCAGTATTTTAGAACATAAGTAGAACCCTTCCTTAGCTTCAAATAATTATATTCTGTGCATTATTTAAACATTTTAATTTAAATAGTGCTGCCACTAACAATTATTACATTTTTTATTCACCACCTTGGATTACACATATTTATTATGAATATTAAAACTTTCATTTAAAATAGATATATATATACAGATATAGATATTTCAATTAAAGCAAATTTTTACATTAAATAAACAAATGTCTTATTCAGTATATTGCTTAATTGCCATAGTACTAGACACACAAATTGATATTTTTTCATGAATTTTTACAATATATTTGTCATTAAAAAAATATATTTTTAGCTACATACATACTTAAAATATATCAATTAAAAGATCACTCCCTTGTAGCAAGGCTATATAATATTTACTATAAGTGTAATTTAAAAAATGAAATTTAATTCATTAAAGTAACAAAAAACATGAAGGTTATTACATATCTAAATGAGAAAAAGTAAAATAATAAAAAAACATATTGTATTGGAGTATCTTATGTGATCAACAGTAATAATTTTAGCAGTATAATTTTTGAAGTATGTAGCATTTGATTTAATCATTTTGTTCAAAGCATATTCAGGGTGTCTACACTAAGAGGAGAGAAAAATTCACGTATATCCAAAAAAATTCACGTATATTAATTCAACTTTGATG
>JAYRBW010002986.1:0-13888 GCA_036023295.1 Invenusta paracnida | reverse complement strand
TATACGGCGTGCAATAAATATTTATATATATATAAGTTGATATTATAGATATTATCGTGCATAAACAGATATTCAAAACCTCACATGTGAATTTAAAACGATGATTGTATGCGTATGTTCGTTTGGTAATTAGTATAGGGTGTGTGATGATATCCAGGGAGGGGTGACTTCACATTTCGCCATAATAAGAATAATATTGTTTGAATGAAAAATATAATATATATTACATAATAACCTATCTTTCTTGCAATTTACTAAAAATTTCTGACATAGAAATATTTTATCAAATATCGCACCATTTGAATATAAAAGTTAAATATTACACGACAACAAAAAAAGATATTGTTTTTGTATGATATTACACCTTCAAATATATAGCAGATGAATATCACACGGGAAAAAGCAAACAGAATAATCTGTTAGTGTAATTTTAAACCTATTTATTAGCTATCGCACCAGAAGGAACAATAGTTAACCGAATTAGTGCGAAATTAAACAATTTAAAGAAGGTAGCTTAATTTCGCACCATCTTGGTGAAACTTTGCACCTGCTTCCTGCGAATTTCAACTGTTTTATTTACAATGTATATATAAATATATATATCTCCATTTTATAGGGCGTCCTCACGTACACGATGCGTTTTTCCATCCGATTTTGCTTGCGTTTTTCTCCAACTTATGTTTGATATAATTGTTCATATGATTTTCAATCCAATTTTAAATATCAACCCGTTTTAAATTCTATACAATCAAAAATGGAATTAAAGATATAATAAAAATCGTGTATAAAACTATCGCTTAAAAAATTGGATTGAAAAACGAATGGCGATGACGTGGCTTTACAACAATTTTCCCATTATAGGTACAATTGCATGTTATATATATATGACTAAATATATATATATCTATATATAATAATATATTATTTAAATTTCTACACCATTTTATTGTTTATAATTATTATTGACATTCGGTGTTCTATATGTTCATATAGTTTCAACACTGTTTTGGTGGTAATATACACCTTTTCAAATAATTATAATAAAACACCCCTTTAGTGTCAAATAACACCGTTTGAAAAATATTTGTTGCTACACCTTTTTTAATGTTGTTAAATTAACACCGATTAATCATATTAAATTATGAATACACCGTTTTGGTGTATTTAAACACTATTTGGGTGTTAAGCAACACCGTTTTTTTAGCAGTGACTATTAATTTCGCCGTGGTTGTACCTCAACCTTCAATTCTTATTTTCCTAACACTGTATCAGTCAACTGTATTTGAATCTAGCAGTCTATAGACATCTTAGATGCCGTGAATTTGAATATTTACATTCATTTTGGCGCATAATGCATATTTTTAAATTGTTCATTGATGTAGGTATTTTTTTATTAATGTTATAGGTCAAATAATCTAATTTAAAATCATCCAACTCTTTGACAGAACGCTTCAGTGACATATGTCAGCTACAAAAGATTCAAACGCATGAAACATTAATTCAGCCATCATTCATTCATCCTCTAGTATATTGTTATATAGAATGATGAAATTTGCTGTATTCATTTATAAGATAAATGATTGATGACTGAATTATTGTGCATAATTAGAAGGTGAGCTAATTTTTAATACATTTTTAGGCCCATTGTATTTTTCTAATAAGCTTAATTCAGACCTATAGCTAGTGTACGTACAGTAGGTATACATTTTCTAGTCGGGTATTTTAAATTCACTTTAATGGTTTTAAGATTAAATTAGTTAAAATATCGACCCTGTATAATTTGCTGGGTATATATGTTAACTTTGTATGTTGTTAAATTGCTATTCACACATAAAACCAGCTATTTGGAATGTTTCGAAACTTTGTAAAATGTATACAATGCTCATATTGTATATTATGTAAACATTGTAAATAAACAGACACTGACTCATTTTTTTGGTGCTAGTTCAGTTGGCTCGGTTTCTTTCCCATTAGGTATGGCGGTTTAACTGTGTTCTATACCCATGTGTATAAATATCAATTGGAGCTAAACTGAATTTACAATTGGTTATAGGTATACTTCACAAATAAAGTAGTTTTACTCCACTATTTAGCCATTAGTAATAACTGGTAAAATTATTTTGCTTTATTCTTATTGGCATTGAATATATATATCATCATTGTGCCGTTCTCTTTGAGGTTGGATGACAGAGAATGACCATGAGAAGACATATATGTATATGACATATTTTTCTCCACATGTATTTTTTGTGTACATTTTCTGTCTATCTCAAATTTTTAATTGTGTGATGTTAAATAAGAATATTCACGTTCATATATCACTTGTTGCAAAATCTGTCGCTTCTGAGATATAGACAAAATATTTTAATTTTTAATTTATGTATTTTATAATAAAGCCAAAGATATTTTATACATTATTGCAACCTCTTCATTATGAGTACTCTTACTTCCTATAAACAAATCAAATTGAACGTTTTTTAGGTAAAATTTATTTATTGAAATTGAAATATTGATCTACATCCTGATAAGTCACACAAAATAACAATACATTTATTAAAGTAATCCCAAAACATCTTATTACGATTTATTTATTTTAAATTTCTTAAATAATGCTATTTTTATGTCTTACTTTATATAGAGCGATTTTTAAATGTTAAAAATTTAAAATGTTTAAAAAGTATAATTTGTAGTTTTTTCATATTATGTTAATCTATCTATTAAGATTATATATTTTCTTCTTTTGAAACTTTTAATATTAAACAGCTAAGTTTTTTACGATTTAGTACATAGTCAGCTTCTTTATATTTAAACTTATAGTTATTGGAAATTCTACAAGAAGATCGTTGTTTCGGTGAGTTTAAGAAGAGTCGGTTCTATCTGCAACTTTTGGCCGAATTAGATTTGATTCGTGAAGGCAGTCAGATTTCCGAAGAAGACATTTTCTTGTGCGAAAAAGGTGAAAAACATAGTTTTCATTTAAAAGTCGGCCAGGTTTCTTAGTAAACGTTATCTTTTTTGTTTTCTTCAGATGACGCCAAAAGTACCAAGGGAGTAAGTTGGCTCTTTTATTTTCTTCGATGAAATCAGTCGATTTAAGAATAATAATACTTACCTCAAATTGTTTTGTCGGTGAAAAATAATTTTATTCTTAAAGTACAATTTATTTAATTTAAATATGAATTAATAATAGATTAATGAATAAGCAGTATAGGACATCCGGTTTCATAGGGAAAAGTCATATTTTGTAAAAAGTCGTCCGTAATTTAATCGTATGGAAATAATTGCCGTAAATAATAAGTCTTATAAAAAGTCAGAAATCTATTACAAATTGTTACAGAATTATGATAATAATTAATATATATTAATAGGACATTTACACTTACTTGACAAAAGTGAAAATATTAAGGCATTTTGTGAAATATTCACCATATTAAATATATTGCTTATATTATTTTCATAGCAAGACAATTTCGATAAGACTTTTCATTATGACTATTTATTTTTAACACTTTTTCTGTACTTATTTCTTTGCGCATTTTTATGTATAACCTAGGCATCCACTGAGGACGAAATACAGTGTCTTTAATGAAGTAATGAGCAATTTCTTCTTAAAACAATATATTATTGTGGATTTTTTGACATACAGTGTCTTTATTGTATTGCATCTTGTACTAAATGTAATTGGACTGAAAATTTACAGTACATATTTTTTTAAATTTTAAATAATTATATTACCTTTATAGTAATAGTTGAAAATACAAATTACTTTGTTTCTTAAATTTAAAGATTTACATTACTTTTGTAATATTATATATATGTCTAAATATTGTTTCAATAGACTTACAACATATAAAACGTATGACTTTTTTTGTCATGTATTTGATTCATTCACTGTCTTGTTTGTCCTTTCAAGATCCTTGAATTTGATAGTCTTAACTCAACGTCGGAGTCCATGTATGCGATTCCAAAGCCGTCAGTGAAAGATGTCCTCACTGCATTTATTTCCAAAGCAGGTAAAATCACCTTTAACGATGTATTTTTCTATTAATGCGGGTATAAATAATTGCCAAACACAGTATTTAAAGGCGTTAAATGTCCTTAAATTTACTACATACCTATAAGGGCTCTACTATAAGATTTACAACATCGACTGTATTCTCAAAGACATGATGAACTCCACTTTTGTGACCTTAACGAAAAAGCCAAAGGCGTCTGAATACACATAATTCCGCACAACAAGCACGTCATGAAGTTGTTTTTGACAATTATTTTAGAAAGAAACGACAGTAAGATGGAATCTGAGATTAGAAATAGTCAGTCAGGGTTCAGATCAGAAAAAGATACTCGTGATGGTGTATTCACATAAGAACAATTGTCGATTTCAAGAGCTTCATAAAGATTTTTATGCATTTATAGATTTTTAAAAGGCATTTGATAGGGTATATTACCGCGACAATGAACTGCTTGAACACAATAGTCGTGGATAACAATAAAAGGTAGTGGGTAACTTATGCTAGCATGAAGAAGCTGCTCTTTTTATGGAAAACGGGGGTCCCTCATATTTCCAAGTCAAATGAGGCGCTCGGCAAGTCTGCGTATTGTCACCTTTAATTGTTTATTTGTATCAGAGAGAATATTTTATGAGAGTGACAACATAGAAATACATAGTATAAGAGTTACATCAATAACCTACGTAACTCACTTCAGATGACACAGCCTTGCTCTCTGAGATTTAAGAGAAGTTACAGGAAGTTGTAAATACAGTAAGAGTAAAAAGTAAAGGGATTTAGTAAAAAACGTGAAGAGAACTAAAACCATATTTAGTAGAGATATAATCCACATCGGAGACCTGGCCTGGACAAGAGTCTCTATCACTGAATGGAGAGGTTTTTGAAAAAGTCAATAAATTCAAGTACTTAGGTCAATGGAATACAGACTTATGACATTCAGATATATTACCACGAGCCGGCGGGTTTCAGAAATTTTTATTTTAGGGAAAGGTTGCATGTGAAAGAATGTGAGGTACACAGAGACACATTTGGTCCAAAGATGTTATGTTGTGGACTGGCATGTCATACGTTGAATGTGCACAGATAGCGATGGACTGGAAGATATGTAAACACTTAGTCGCCAGTCTTCAAATATGAAGACGGCACAATTGATGGATGGATAATGGTCGAAGTAAAACGTCTTATAGAATAAATTTACAATCTACCATTTTAAACTTAACGGATGTCTCAAATTCAAAATTTATTATCTACATAATATTACTATATATATGTAGTTCCATTAATACGGATGACTCAAGTTCAATTCTCTCCAGACTTTAAAAGCTATACAGTTGGTTGGTGCAAATTATTTAATGATATCAAGCATAATATACCAATTGATACGATTTTCAAGATTTTCTCCAACATGAAATTCTAACTGACAAAATATCTATTAATGGAATTATTTTTGCTGCTTATATTTTATAAAATAGCTGACTTATACATATATGCATCATATAGATTTTAAAATATACTGGTTATTGTAGTTAAATTTATTGACAATACATCAGAAAATAACAGATATTGTTTTATGAGTAGAACTCTAAGCCAACGTGAGCCTATTTAATACTGCAGATTTTATTTTATTTATTTTGTGTATTTGCTAAAAAATGGTATGAAAGGATTCTAAAGATAAGTTACAAATGACAGGTTTGATAAATGTTGCATTATGAATATATTATAGAAACAGTATTTGAACATTCTTTTTAATACGATCTATATAATATACAAAACATGTTGTGTCTGGGAAGAAACGAAATATTACATAATTTAATACCATAAATATTCCTTATGTAGGTATATCGGTTAATTTTAATCACATAAAAATATATAGTTATTTTTTTAAGAATTGTTATGTTTATGTTATTTTGATTTATGAAGATTACAGTACATAACTAATATTGCGCTAATCATTCTACATATAAATGCAACATTTTTGCATATTTTCTGATGATTTAATTTGTAACTAAATTTACAAAACTTTCTTAGTTTTAATCAAAAGAATATACTTCAGTGGTCCTCATTTGTCTTGTTTTATCCATATAGCTTCTTTACCTTCCTCTTCACCTTTTGGCTGAGGAAAATTATGTCTACTAATTTCATGTAGCTTATTAATAATTTCTTTCTATTAAAAATTGTATCAATTTATTTAATAATAATGTCGCTACATTTTATTATTTTTTTATGAGTGACTATTACTTAAAATGGCATTATAAATATTTTTTAATTATGTATCCTACTTCGAATAGTTTTACATTAATTAATTATAACGGTTACGTTATATGGTTAAGTACAGCGCTATGCCATTGTTTCTTTAACTATGATAGGAAATCGTAAAAAATCATTTCCAATTAGTCTTCCGTATTATGTAATGCCATGATTCTATTTTTATTCAGACGTCTGTAACTTGGTATATAGGCCTATGTTAAGTGTTGTAAAAAATTGACATACAATGTACTATTGGTTTCTTAGAATGCTTGGAGAAGCATTACGATTGATAAAGGAAATTCTTTGCGATGTGATAATTTCGTTTTTGGGTAAAATGTGTTTTCCGAGTTTTGGAAATCTTCAAAATCTTTGTATAGGTACTATAATAAATGTTGAACTTTTGTATATCTGTTTTGTGTCAAATAAAAAAAGGACAAATATAATAATAGTTTAGCTTAGTTTAGTTTAATTTCAAACTTTAATTCTTATTTCTATCTGGTGATAATTCTTTTATTTATTATTATTTTTTCATTTTCATGTATTTATATATTTTTCATATTACAATGACATTTTTACAGTATTTAATTTAGCTTGACATGTTTTTGTTTTTTTAGTATTAGTCCAAGCCATTTAGAATTTCATGGGAAAAATTCTGCAACACTAACAATCTATTTAGTTTTTCTATTACCAATAAGATACCCTTATAACATACTCAGGGATGGGAATCTTTAGCGGATTTCAGCGGATTTGGTGCTCTATTTTATTATTTTTGTTATAATAAATATAACAAATTTTTCCGCACCTCCAACATTACTACAAGAAATTACTCTTTTTATTCTGATTTTGGGCGCCCCTATGGGAATGGGCCAAAAAATGTTGACTTCAGCAGATTTTTAAACTGCTATTCCCATCCCTGAATACTAAAAGTCTAAAGCTCTCAAAATATGGGGAAACATAAAATTATGATATTTCTGATTTCATATTTTAAAGAATATGTAAGATTTTTGATTTTGGTCTAATTTTCATAATAATTCATATTTTTTATAAAAGAAATATAGTTTATTTTTATTTTGTAAATAACATATTTCAAATCAATTCGTTCATCTAAGTGTTTCCTAGCATTTAAAATAGAAAATAGCCTCAGTAATTCGATAATTCAAATTCTAGATGCTTTAGAATGCTGTTCTCAAATGAATTTTATGGCTAAATATGAGCTAATTATCAATATTGTAATGTGTCTAGAATTTGAATTATAGAATTTATTAGGCTAGTTTCTATTTTAAATGTTAGACAACACTTAGATGAACGAGTTAATAAGAAATATGTGATGTAAAAGTAAAAATAAACTATATATATATATATATTTTTTTTTTAATATGGATTGTTATGAAAATTAGACGAAATTGGACCAAATTCAGAAAATCTTCCGTATTCTTTAATATGGAAAATAAAAAATATCATAATTTTATGTTTCCCCACATTTTGATAGCTTTAGACTTAATATGTTATTTGGGATATATTACTGTAATCAAATCTACACTGATATCTGATATGTTAAGGTACAGTTTTTTCTTATCTGACCCCAATTTGGGACTAAATGGCTTGGACTATATGCATTTGTCAGTAGTCAAATCTTATCAATATTTAATAATTGTTCATCTTCATAGGCTTAAACTAATCAATCGATAATTCGCTCAATGCTTCAGCGCAATTCGATTTATTAATATTAAAGCCGGAAGTATGTACCGGGGAATAATAAAATTATAATTTAGTCTATTTACATAGATATATAATAAGAAATAATATATACAAATATTAAAGAATTATATTTTTAATTGTAATATAGCCTCGGACAAAATTTAGAAAAATATAAAATTATATATATTTGTAATGTAATTAAACTTTAAATAATTTTTTAAATAAAAACTAGAACAATAATTATATACAATTTTAAAGCATATAATGTCTTCTATTCAAATCAGATTATGATGAATCCTAAATCTTATATCTTAAATAGAATCGTCTTATAGTTTAGAGTTACCTATATTATCTATATATATATTGAAATACTTAATTAAAAAATTACTTTTTGATGAAAAGTGAAAACTAAATTTTTTGAATATCTGTTGAGTACCTATGAAACATAAAATAAGAAATGATAGGCTTTAATAAGATTTATTCATTTATTGTAAAAGTTCAGTAGGTAATTAAAAAATAATGCAGTATAGTAAAATAGCGAATATTATGTATTTTTCTGCAAACGTTTGTCTGAGACTATGTTTTGAATATATATATATACCTTTTTATATTTTCCTTAATCTTGTTTCCATTTTGTTCTTTATTAAGCTTAATATGAACGGATATTGTATAAGAATAGATTAATTTTGTAATAATGACACTACAGGATGTTTGGATATATATAAAAATCACATAATATATTATAGTATTTATCTGTTCTAATCTTTATAACATAATATGGCCTATGCACCACACCACCCTTTTAGCTCCAATCGAGAAAGGTAAACGCCCCATTTCCTTCCTGTATTCTGCTAAATATGTCATGTATACTGATGATGATGTGTTTATTATCCCCTGTATGTTCCGTCTACCACATTTATATCTGCACGTAAACTTAATTCCTCCTCTTTTTTATCAAATTTAGCTCTACTAGTTCGAACATTATTGTATACTTTAAATTACTAAATTAAGTTACCATTTGTTTATTTTGATAATATATACTATATAATTTTTCACAATAAAGCTGTATTTTTTTATATTAGATACACATAATAAATTTTTTCTGTTAATTTAATCATTACAGTCTATATTATTCGTATTATTAAGAAGGTTCATGATTATTTTAATTTACCTATTATTTTCATTAATTATTAATAATTTCTAAATAGATTTTAAACCAGGATCACCAAACGCATTTGATCATTAAAATTATCCTATTAAAACAGTTCTATTGTTTTATACTTTAATACTAATTTGACTAAATCTATAAGAAGGATTATCAATTACCGTTTATTTAAAATGGGTTAGTTAAAGGTTGTCTTGCTAAATAATTTGTGAAATGATAATGTATGTATATATATATTGTTTATATAGTTACCTTCACACTATAATCGTAAATAAATAATTATGCACAGTTCATTTTTTAACAATTTTTTTCAAATTATTAAGTGGCATTTTGTTTAGTACACCCATCAAGTGTAGAGTGCTATCAAATAAACCACCATTAATAGCCATCATCACCATTATGAATCATATCGATAATTGATTTTATACACAGGTAGGTTTCTTAAAAGTCTTCTGACAAAAGCATCAAAAGTTGCTCGATATAACAACTTATCAGCTGATATAACATTTTCAACCTAATTTATCAGTATTAGTGTACAGGCTATAGGTGCAACCAATTTTAGTATACAATTATCATATTTATCTTGGCTATGAGATAGGGGGGAGTTTAACTTAGATGCTATCGATTGCTATTACTATATATATGATTGATTTAATTATTTCTACAGGTACAGGTTTATTTATGATTAAAATCTCTTTATAATATTATGAATATTTTTTATAGTTATTTTTACATAGATAGTTTGTTAGATGATTATTATTATAGACAATTATTGTATTGATATTTACTTCGAGTAATTTGGGGTTCTCTTTAACCTATCATTATCATGAAGGTTAACTATTATTATTATTGTGGTTTTGTGGGTAATCGTAATAATATGTTCTATGAATTTAGCCAACATTTGTTTATTATGAAATTATAAATTTTATTTCTGTGTATATGTCAATTTTCTTTACCTGTATAGATACTCCTGGTTTTTATTGTTGTTTTACTTTCTATTATTTTATGTATATCAGTAAAGTTTGGTTAATTATTCACGTTGCTCTGTAGCTAACGATTAGCTATGAATACCTTAAACTTATGGGAAATTTGTTGGGAAATTTATTTTTTATAGCCAATACATTGCTTTACTAGAATATTTCATATATATAATATATTCCTATATTTGTTGTCTTATATAAAATTGTTTTTTTTACTATTAAAACAATTTTTTTAGAATTAATATATTTTGTGAGATATTGCTTTTTAGATTGTAAATAACTGGCGTATGGACATTTTATATTACTACTAAGTTATAGTTATAATGTTTATTCGTAATATATTTGAATTATTTATTATATATTTGCGTAAATTATATATATATCGCTTCAAATTTTGCCTAATATGGTAATAATGTACATATATTGTTCCTCTTGAAAAAGAATATAATATAAAACTTATTATGCTTGATTCCTAAATACATTTGTATGATTTAAAGTGTATATTGTTTTCCATCATACACTTAAGCATTGATAAATAATTGGAGCATCAGCATATCTTGAAATATTACATATTTACTGCAGATCAACAATAACAAATACTTTCTTCATAATATAATGGAATATTTGTTAGTCTATTTTTTAATTATCTGATCCTTTTGTGAACTAAATAACTTTAGTCCTGTCTTACTATAGATTGCAATATTTTGTTGATTTTTAATTAACATGTTAAAAATAAGGGGATGCATTCTTCTTCTATCTTAGAAATACATGAGATTTTATAGTGTTCTGTATAAATTCAAGGCGATATAATTATCTCTCAACTGTAGTATATCATAAGATTTTAAGTTTGGTTCATTTATGTGTTACTTTCAACTTCTTTTCTACGTGATAATCCTTTATAGAAAACACGAAAAGTGATTTCTCAACATACACTCAGTATACTATCACGGTAACTCGGACAACTTCTAACGGGTCTTCTGAGAGCTGGGACTGCCTGAGAAGGTTTAGTAACTTCGATGAACTTCATAATATGATCAGTCATGAGGTGAGGAATGAACCTTCAGAGATATTTAGGGATTTCTATATTTTCTCATAAATAATGAAGCTGTCGAATGATTATTAATGAAATTTAATTTAGGATAGAATTTTTAATTGTATTAGACATATAATCATATAAGAGCTCAATGATTCAAATATATTTTATTTCTTTATTATATTTTACTCCCAATAAATAGTATTATTTATGATCATAATTTATCGTGTTTATATGATTGTATGTATATTACAAAATGTCCTTGTTTTAAATGTTTAACTCCATTGAAACTTTACATATATTTCTTTCCAGACACTAGTTTTGTTTTTGTTTTTATGTAGTAATTTTATTACCTGTTAAACAAAGTTGATTGAATATTTCCTAAATTGTATTTAAGTTTATTAGCAACGCGCGCCACGTTGCTACAAACTTGAATGTAATGTAAAATTAATTTGAAACTTCTTTTTTTTTTGGATAAATATAACAGGATTTTAGTTAAATACTTTAGTAGATATTCTATCATTCTTCTACTCGACATCTCTTTCTTAATTTTATATTTTCTACACTTGGTAGAGTTATTTAATAATTGTAACAATAATTAACTATTGTTTTTTTATTATAATTATAATCATTTATTACACTTCTTCATTTTTATATAGTGGGGAAAAATTCTGCAACTGAGATTGCCTTTAAAAAAGGCTTTCAATAATATGAACAAAGAATTTTTAGATAGACGCCGCAAAGAACTGAACGAATACTTGCAGGTATTACTATTATATTTTTGTCATTTAATTATTTTTGTTGCAACAAACAACTCACAGTTTTGTGTTTGTCCTGTAATTTAACAGAACTATCCCTCTGTTTCATAACTAATTTAATTAATTTAACAGTTCTGTCTTAACGTTTATTAAGAAATGAGAAATTAACACGGAAAAGGTATTTTCTTGTAAAACTTTTTTGGCCGCCAATAATGAATCAGGCTACACTGCATTAAAATGCTTGATGTTGATATCAACATGCTTAACACGTACTCGACAAAATATAATTAAATTGTCGATCATAAACATGTTATGCTTATAAATGTATCTGTTTCAAAAAGACAAATTTCATTAAAAAATGTTTCTTTGTATTATTATTATTATCAATCAAAACAAGAACAACAGTGTCGCAAAAATAAAAGAATTCAAGCGAATTTAAAGACTACATATACACATATTGTAATACAGACATACTTAATTCGACAATTGTTGATTAAATTGATATATGTACCTTAAAATTCATAAAAATAGGTTAACTTGTTTAAAACACAGCAAAATTCTTGACCATGGTATTAAATGAATTGCTTTTATTATTTTGCGTAAATTTGTTTCTTAAAACTGACAATTTATTATTATTATTATTATTCTAAAATGTACCACAGTCAAAATTTACCATATTATATATATATATTTAACTTACTATGTACATTATGTATGATTGTACTTATTTATCGGTATATTTGTTTTTTGTATCCAGTCTATTATGACACTATTCTTGGCGCCTTTTTATATTAATTTCATCAATAACTGAATAATAACTGAACATCAATTTTTTTAAACAAAGTATGATTATATTCGATTTAATTTAGAAAACATAAAGCGGTCAATAATTAAAAAAATATCTCTTAGATAGCTAAGAACTAATTAATATATGTAGAAGTTTTATATTTTATCGATTTTTTTATAATCAGTATTCCTTTAATTTATATATACATATATACATATACGTGTATAACCACGAATTTCTCTATATCATGGAACAAAAAGCAAACTGAAGAAATGTATTTGTTTATCTCCAGATGCTGTTTAATTTAGATCTACACGCCAAATATCCTGGATTTAAAGATTTAGCCATTGAATTTGTACAGCCAGGACCCTGGGATAAACGAAAAATTAATTTCAAGGTAACCTCTACTTTCTGCTCTTTAACTTCCTTTATAAATTTGAATATCGGTTTAATATTCCAATTATTTTTAAAATTGAGGTTTCCTATTTGACCCTAGTGACTAGTTTGTTATAAGCACCAGTATATCAATATGAATAAATTATAGTTGGTATATACAACGTTACTTATTGAAAAAAAAAAAATGCTATAACATCATAAATCTTAGTCCTATGTATGCTTAGGTGATTTGAGTTCAATATATTTAACTGATACAGCTTTCTTTTAATACAGATATGTCACACATGAATAAATAAGTGAAATAGGATGTCACATTTTATTGACTTAATTACTTACAATTACTTTATGTGTTGTGAAAAAATATTTATGTTATCTCTAGCACATTTGGTCACTTTACAATAGGATTAGATTGGTTTGGATTGATCGCGCGACTAGACACTTTAGCGCCAGTAATATACCTTTTTAACCATAACGAAATTGCTCTAATATTTACAAATCTTCAATCTAATCGCTATCGTAATTAAAGTTGTTTTTACAATTCGATTACATTAAAAGTGTCTGTACCCATCCCACGCATATCCCGGGAAATGATTGACAGCTGCAGTATATTATAATTGCGAGTGTATCGCGATTAGAGAGCTATTTACTATGATCAATTTTCAAATACTGCTCGCCAAAAAGAATTTGACAAATTCAATCTAAAATATAGGTATGTATAAAAAATCCAAAATAATAAAATTGTGCGTCCAATAAAATCCCACACATGTTCTATGGGATTCAGGTCAGGAGATCTGGAAGGCCATGGAATTTGACG
>JAYRBW010002975.1:0-13888 GCA_036023295.1 Invenusta paracnida | reverse complement strand
CTCGTGCTTCAAACAGTTTATCTCGAAGAATGCAGGAAAGATGCAATTTTTGCACTAGTTGTGTAAATAACTATTAATATTTATATAGAGATCATAATCTTTCACTTTTAATAATTGTGTTTATATTTGAAGTATTACATAAAATTAACGATATTTTAAAATTCGTACTTTTTTTGTTATTTTGGTAATATATATTACTTCGTATTCTGATTACAAGAATAATTGATAAAAGTAAGTATATTGCACTATATTACATATATGTAAAACATTATTGACAATATGTAAAAATGTAATTAATTTTATGTGACGCATTAGTGATATGCTGCATGCAAATTTATGAAAAATGTCCAATATTAGATCATTAAGTTAATACCGGATAATTATTTTTTTATATCGATCTTTCAAATATATAAGCATATATAATTTATTATAAAGAAAGTTCTGATCACTTACTTCCGTCTTTGGAAAATTCATATGCTTGTTTTAGTGATGCTGATATTGGATCTGGATTTAAATGCTAAAATTAATAAATATGTGTGAGTATAGTAAAATGAGGAACCAGTTTGTCAATATGAGAATAAAGAGTAGCATAATGGGTAAATTAAATAGGCAGTATGATGAGTGGGTAATTATAATGACCCATTATGAAGAATATATACAGTGTTTCGTTTGTCTACAGTGATTATATATATAAATAATTTGAAATTACAAAATGAAGCGATGCACGTAATTTTGTGATTCTGTGATTTTTGTCAAAATAAGTTAATGCGCTATATTCTCTATTATGCCTTCGTGTATGACCACACTGTAAAAATGCAACTTTTAGACCATTTTTAATATAGGATATAATGCAAGATATCTTTGCTTAACTACTAGTAAGTGTAAGTATTATACAGGGAGACCTAAAGTGCCCAGTCCCTCCGCCATCCTGGATATGGAAGCGCAGAAGGCCCGGTTAACGGACAAGAATAAAAATGGGTCAAAAATGGATCATCATCGGTAAGAATGAATGTTTTCTCATCTTGTTATAATTACAGGCATCCTTCGAGCAATGCAATCTTCAGATTATTACATCTAAAGAAATACGACTGCGTTGCAAAAATGAAAGCCAAGAACCGAGCTCCTCAAAAGAAAAAACGTGGAGTTTATATTGATGATCGTAGGTTGTCTGTAATATAAAATGTATTGCCTGTGTATCTAAGACTGTTTTACTGCACAAACGATTTAATTTCTGTAAATTTTAGAAAAATATTTTGCAAAAACTTTTGGGTAGACGAGAAGTAGTATAAAACTGCATACAGAATCAATAAGAGTCGTATCTCTATGTGTACTCTATGGTTTAGCCATTAAAAAATTGATATAAACATGTCGCCAAGATATGATTGTTATAATACTTGCTGTTTAAAATGCATAAACGTAAAGATCAATATGGAGCATAGATATACGTCTAAACTGTAAAATTCATAAAAATATGATAAAAAAATATGAAAAAATTGTGGCAATGGTATAAATTATATTATTTTATTATGTTATAAAAAATGGCTTACTTAAAACAATCACTTTTGCATTCATGTCTTTCAATGCTTTTGTAAAAATGTCCCATTGCCAAGAATTTTTAATAACTTTAGTTATATTTTTATGAATTGTACAGTTTATAGACGAAAACCTATGCTCCATATTGATCTATACATTTCTGCATTTTAAACAGAAAGTATTGTAACAATGACATCTTTGCGCCATGTTAATATCAATATCTTTGATGGCTGAACATTATATCATCAACATAATTTCCTCGTTCTTTCTTTTGAGGAGCTCGGTTTTTGGCTTTCATTTTTGCGACGCTGTAGTTTTTATTTTATAGATATCAATTCATTTTTTTTAAATATTTATAATCGGAAAATGTATTTTCCGATAAAACGTCAATATCATTCAACTTGGCAGATGAAAATAAAAATAATAAGTTAGAAGAAGAAGAAACAATTATTTATCAAAATTGACCACTTCTAAAAAAGAATTTAGAAACTCTTTTAAACGTTCATATTAGGTACATTTTGTTCCTTAGCGCTTGGTGATTATGCTGATACCAAATATTAGCTTTTTAATGCTTTCTTGTAGTCCGATTTATTAGCGGTCAAAAATGGGCCTATTCTCCTTAGCATTAATGACTAGAGCTGCTAACACCTAAGCTAACTTCTGAGGCTTTTGTTCTTGGCTTGATGATGCTACGGCATCGTCTAATTGCCTCAAGTGTAATAATCGATAACACGAAATTTTTTACCAGGATGATCACTCTCAATATCCAATGAAATCTGTTATTTGTGTAAAATCAATGAATAATTAAATTGAATAACATCAAAAGTCAAAGAATAAATAATATTGATTTTCCGGTTATAAAAAGGTCTTCTTTATTTTTTACTTGGTTTTTAGGATAAGATAAAAACTAATTTTATTGGACAATCAGTTACATTATATGTACCTATATATAGTTAAGTAGAATGACTAACTCAAGGACAATGATGAACTTTAAGAGATACTATCTGAACGTTTAAACCTGTATTTATATGAATGAAAATTAACCATATTGCATTCTTAATTAAAATTCTGTTTGATAGTTTTTAGAATGCCATATATTTTGCTCATATTAAGTATAGAAAAGACTTAATAAAACTGAAAGCTTTTCCACTGTGAAAAACGGCATGGAAGTTAGACAAAAAACTAGCCATGCCACCAATCCTTATATAGCATGCATGTTGTATAGTCGATAAGTGGCACGCATGCCGTATAGGAATTGGTGGCATGGCACAATAACCATCCTTCCAAATGAGTATGCCTGCTGAATAGAAATGTTATGCGATAGCAAATATAGTAAAATAGTCCAATAAAATAAATTTTTTCAAACATATTTGAAAATAATATTACTAATCGACAATAAATGTATTAAACATGTGTTAATATAATATTACGTTACGATGAGCGTAAACATTCTTCGATAGAGTTAATGCATTGTGAATAAAGTTAGATTGTACTTGTGTAGATAGATCTACTTAACAATACTTATTAAACACGTAAATTGCATTAATAAAAAATGTTTTTCTTATTATAAATATTTCCGGAAATTTTCTGAGTGCAAATAATTAAAAAAAAATTATAATTCTAAATTTTAAAATTTTTTGATTCGTACAGCTAACCGTGATTAAATCTTTTCTTGTAAATATACGTCACATTAAAAGATTTTCTAAAATGTATTGGCGTATGTATGAGTGTTTCAATTGCACCTTAAAGACATTTTTGCAGAAAATATTTAGTCAATGTATAGTTAATATCTTCTTTTAGAAATTTTGGATTGACATAGAAAAAGGGGTTCGATTTCAAAATACATTTATTGACATTTTGTGGATGTAACTTTACTAACAAGGTAAAAATACAGTTAAAGTAGAGACGAAATGTCAAAGCATAATATACAGTTTTCAGGTTCTTCATCACCGCTTTAAAGCCGCACTTGCAAGATTTGGACACTCTTTGCTGTATTACTTAACATGTAAAAAAATACTCTCCTTCTTCTTCTTATTCTGGGGACTAGAGTTGAAGGCCCCATTCGCTACAGGTGACCAATACGCTTGCATGCTTCATTAAGGAGTTCTTTAATGTCCTCTAGATTGAGCCAAGCATGAATTTGGCAATATAAGAACACTATTCCAGGCAAAATTTATTAATAGCTAAACTGAAACTCTGATTCTTAGCGTCAAGGGATTGTGCTTTCCAATATTCTGAACTATTAATGTTTCCTAGAACGATGAGCGTGAGTTAAACATGGTTATTTCTGATAATTTTGATTGTAAATCAACTTTTTTCCTTGTGTCAAACCAAAATTCCAAAGATAAATAACGTAAAATTCAGGTATAGATATATTAGATAAATGCAGAATGATATAATACATAAGTTTAGATGCTCACATGAAGAAACGCTGTTTCACTTCCTGTAAGAATACCCATGACACCCGATAAGGAAAATACGAGAAAGGTCGAGTGATATTGTTCTCCAAAATGTCCCATCGCATACGTGAACAGCTTCAACATGCTCCCAAGAACAAGAACAACGAGGCCCTGGTTCATGACCGATGACAATACTTTAATGATTTATTAGGAATTGAATGACACAATATTTAAGGCAAGAGTAGACATTCCTATCTGTGAATATTAACGTCTCCTGATTAAACTATTTTAGTAAATAAGATAATCAATATTTAATATAATTATCGATTCTCTTGGTATTAGATTATGATGTATCTGGAGCATATTCTACTTATCTAAACAAAAACGAGCGCGTCACAAAAATAAGAGCCAAGAAATGAACCTTCAAAAGAAAAACGTTGAAATGATATTGATGATAGGAAGTACAACCATTAAAGGAATTAATATAAACATAGCGCCAAGATGTAATTGTTACAGTACTTTCTGTTTAAAATGCATAAATTTATAGATCAATATGGAGCATAGGAATACGTCTAAACTGTAAAATTCATAAAATATGACAATAAATTCTGAAAAAAAATCGTAGCAATGGTATTAATTATATTATATTTTCTATGTTTTATAATTGGCTTACTTGAAACTACCACTTTTGTATTCATGCGTGGGTTTCATTGCTTTTGTAAAACTGTTCCATTTCTAAGAATTTTTCATATTTTTACAGTTTAGACGTATACCTATCTTCCATATTGATCTATACATTTATGCATTTTAAACAGAAAGTATTGTAACAATTATATCTTGGAGCCAAGTTTATATTAATTTCTTCGATGGCTGTACTATGTATCATCATTATAATTTTAACATTTTATTTTTTAAATCTTGGCGTCTTTTTTATATCAATGTCTTTGATGGCTGTACTTCATATCATCAATAACATTTCAACATTTTTCTTTTAAGGAGCTGATCGTTTCTTGGCTGTCAATTTTACGACTCGGTTATTTTTGTTTAGATATCAATTCATTTTTTGAAAATATTTCTATATTAATATAATTTCATGCATACAACGTAAATCATAATAATTTTTTTTATAAAATTATAAAATAGTATAAAAAAAATTCTTGCGTATTTGATCGTTTTCAATTTTCTCATATGAATAAATTTCAAAGGAATTATATCTTTTCTAAATAGTATGAGTTATACACAACTTTTTAGATTTTAGTTTAAACGCTTGAATATTTTTATCAAAATAAAATCTAACAATATCTTTCCGTATCGAAATTGTTCACTTTGCTTCGAAATAGTAATATTAGTCTTTGTCATCTTAAAGGCTGAATCCCATGAGAGACCTGATAGAGTTATATAGTAGGCAGGGTGGTGCACATCCATGCGCAGGTAGGTCAACATGTAGTCGTCAAGGGTATGACAGTTCAAGATACGCCATGCCTCCTGCGCCCTCTGGTAGTTAGCTTCAGAGCAGGTTGACTGACTGAGATCATCCAAAAATGCCTCTTAAGGGGGGAAGCTTGTATCCTTCGGGCGTTTCGGTGAGTGATAGTTGGAGTAGGGGAACACCCTCTTGATAATGGCCACAGTCTCAAAAATCTTCTGATTTGTGAAGAGGGAGTGGGTCCAGATGAGCTTGTCTGCGTTATGCGCTAGAAAATCCAGTGAGACTGTCAGAAACTGGAAAGAGTCTCCAACGGCAAGTGTCATGAAACAAGCCCTAGGCTGCATCTTCTCTCCAGATTGTCGTCCTCATCATCATCGTCACCGTTCATGTCCGCAATCATCTCTGCCTCAGCTTCTTCATCGTTCTTTTCGATCTCAAATCTCACTTCTAGCACAATGTACTTTTCCTTCGTCTGTGCAGTCACGGTCACATCCCATTCTTTCAGTTGACCCATGGCCTTCACGCATATCACACGAGAGTCATATAGTTGTGGAAGTTAAGATGGGCAGGAAGTTTTTCGGGAGTGGCATTTTCCAATTGCATTATCCACAATACTCACCAATACATGAGGGTTCAGGGAAAGAGAGAGAGAGAGAGTGGGAGAGAGAAAGAGAGAGACAGCATTAAAATAATGTGAGCAATCATCCCTTAAGACAAGTAGTATTGTACATCTATAATGTACTTGCCACTAAGGTGGTCGTGTTCGATGACTGGAATCTTTTTCTTTGTAGTGTCGTTAAGGTCAAACTCTTGTCTGCAAATGTCTGCAAATGTAGCACCGCTTAGAAGGGAAGTGGTGGCGCTTCTGTGTGCGAGTAAATTCGCATCGCTGGTTGCCGTATTCAAAATTCAACCGGTATACTTGCTTACTGACAGATTGAAGGGCCTCTATCGCTTCTCGTACGCAGAACTCTCCTGTGAATACACGGTATTCTGAGGGAGGTGGAGTCGCCTTTAAATTGGGGTGAAGTATGAGAAGGTAGGAAATTCCACCGGCTTTATGTGTGCGCATGAGGGAAGTTGCCCCCATGGTTAGATGGGGGCAACTTATGTCCACCCACTTTTTATACATAATCTTTCAATGTCGGTTACTTGTTATATCTCTATAGTGAAGGATCTAGAGGACTGCATATAGGAAACAATCTTTTGCCTGTGCTCCATTGTCCACGTTGAAGACGGCCTGCTTTGCTCTGAGGCGGGGAGGAAGATCGATGTAGCATTTTCCTAGTTTCTTAGGCACTGAATGATATCAGGTGATGCGTAAGTCAAAAACTGGAATCGTCTCCACAACCCAGTTGCTGCTATTGCGAAGATAATTTTCGATCTTGCGAAGAAGGTTGGTGATAAGGAGCTCTGTAAAATCTGGGTGAGAGGCAACCTCGGCAGATAGAGATACGCGTATATACGACGGCGTTCTCTGAGCGGCGTACAAAAGAACCGTCCTGTGGATCGACTTGAAGAATGCGGATGGAAAGCACAGGATGCACTTTGATTCTTCACAGCCGTTGACTAAGAGCACTAGTAGTCTCTTAATGTACATATCTACGGATACCAGCGAAAAAGTCGATGGCTTGAATAGGCGGTGTATCAGGGAAGAAACGGATATACCTAGTCGCACCATGAAAAGCAGAGTGCACCTGAGCAGTGCTAACAAAATTATCGCGAAAGAGATCGATCGTAAGTGCATTGCAGGGTTGACAAGAACCGCGGTGAGACATGAGTTGTGCTGAGCAATAAAACATTTCGCCCCACTGGGCACACGTATGTTAATCTATGCCCACAGAGGCTAAACTAGACGTCGATTGTGAACAGATTGGGTTCGTTGAGAGGAGTGAATGTGGCGCGCTTAAATCAAAGTGTTCATCACGGGGATAGGGAATCCGTTCGTCTAACAGTTCTGTAGGAAGCACCGGTAAAGGCATAGTAGTGAATGACGTAGAGTATTATGGTGAGTTTACCAGGGCCTGTCAAAGGTAATGGCGTTAATTTAAATAATTCTGGTGAAGAGGGAGGGGCTGGAGATAAGTGCAAATCTTTTCGTAGAGTAGTTAAGGAAACGGGCCCGTACTTGTTCGTCATTGGTCGATGGGGAGGGAGGGGTGGCAGGATGGGAGTCATTGTTCTCGCGCTCCACCCTCTCTTACTACTTACAGTAAAAAGGTATACCTTTTTATATGAAAGTTTTTTTATGGCATATTTAAGAGGCATATTTTGCAAAATATCGGCTGTCCTCATCGATTTAAAGAAATTCCATATTTTTAGTATAAGTTGCCGTATAACTCTTTGCCAATCACTAATATTTGCCTAAAATATTGCTGGAACATTTATCCCCAGTTAAATAATGTTTCCATGATAGAATATGGGACATTACATAATATACAGTATTAATTCAAAAGAATGAATTATATATATATATATAAGAAAAATTAAATGTGAGCTTCAAGGTGATAATAGAAAATAGTTAATTTTTTAGTAAAGTAAATTAAATTAAATTAAAGCAATAAATATATCTTACGTGCTGTTATTGGTAATATACTGAATTTTAATTTCCAAAAAGTTTTTACTATTTGTAGAAGGAATTTACAAACTGCACAATTGTTGTAAAATTACGAATTGTATTGAATTTCTGGTTGCATTTTTTAAAATGATAACAAATAAAACGAATATAAAATTACTAATCTAAAAATTAACTATCGATAATTTGGACACAGAACAATTTTGCTAAAACGTGACGTGACCAGTCAAAAGAAATTTCTTTAAAAAAAAATCATAAATATACTTTTTTTAAAGAGAGATTATATGTTGCTTCGAATTTTAACTTAAAGATTAAATTTTTCACTTCGAATTGTGAGAAACTTATAAAAAAAATTGTTTTGACAAAAGAACAAAATCAAGAATTTTTGCGATATGGATCTGCTTAAACAGCCAATTATTAATAATCAAGAATTCGATGTACTTCAATTTATATAATCCTAGTTTAAAGAAGTAATAAAAATTAGCCTTTTTTAACAAACATGCGTAATATGTATTTCGACAAAAATACATTATTAAGTTATTAAAAAAAATCACGAAAATGTTTGCAACTTTATGTTTAATTATTTGTCTATACTTTGGACATTCCCAAATAAGTCGGGCCTCCATATCGAGCTTTTTTGTGTGACCATATCCCGGCGGCACTCGGGAGGTTTGTAACTTTGCATGTTGTTAAATGAACATGTTTATTGTAGCATATTCTATTGATAAAATGAGAAGATATATATTAAAAAAAGGGTAAAAACATGTATTTTTATAATAAAAAAATAGTTTTTTTCGATATTTTCCGCTAACATACTATTTTTTATTGTAGTTTGTGAATTTTAATTTTCTCATTTGAATTACGGCAGCGGCAGCGTGCACGTTCTTGCCCTGTGCACGAACCTCCAGTCGGCGAACCTTGAGGCCTGGTTTATTCGTGCATGAAGAGAAACCAGAGTGAATACGGTATGCAGCTCACATTCCTACGAGATTCAACTATAATACTAATTGCCATGTGTGTCATTTACATAATAGCTATGTATTTACTATCGATATGGACATATTTAATAATACAATTCTTAAAAATACTTCCTAATGCATATAATACTAACAAATTGTTATAAGAAATACAAACATGATTGAGAAATTAAACATCCTATTTTATTCTAGTATAATGTCAGTCATACACACTACTGACATATAGTACTTGCTAAAAGATTACATTTTTATTACCAACTGTCTAAGTTATAATCTTTAAAATGCACCCCGTTTGTCATGTTCCTGCTTGAAAGGTAAGAAGCAAAACCAGTTCAAACTTTGTAACTATATTTAGTATTAGTCTACTAGAATATGTAACACTGACCTAACCGAATCTCATAGAAATTTCTATGCTAGTTACAGAATTATAGAGCTTCCTAAATTTATAAGCCTCGGAGACATCAACTGAATATTCCCTAGTGACAATGTACAATGTTCTTTCATAAGCTGTGTCTATACAAAAATGTTTGAAATACATTTAATGCAGTAAGACTTACAAAGGATCCTGTTTAAATCAATATATATAATTTTTGAACAATTTTATATAAATATTGAGTTTCGTTAGCTATTAGGTATATCATTCGATGTAACTTTTAATAAATCTAAATCATAGAAATGTATTTTTAGTCATTTTAAAAATAAAAATATATTCTTAAATATATTGTGTATACTACTAAAAATCTTTCAAACTACGCTACTGTAAACTAAACAAATATGATTTAATATGACTCGCTTAATATTCGAATTAATTTTATGGTTGTCATTTTTATTTCGTATTACTCATATGTTAATATGTGAATAACAGATAGTTATTGCGTTCTAACTTAATTTGCAATCCAGGCATAAATAATGCAGCATTATAGCTTGCTTGACGTAGAGGAGGCCGGCCGGGTTAGAGTTTAGAGTGAACTATACCAGGGAGTACTATAAGTTCTATATAATAAGTTCTATATAATAAGGTATTATATAGAACTTATAGTACTCCCTGACTATACTGTACTAGAACCGGTGGGGGGGGGGGGAGGAGGGAGGGAGGGAATTATTGATCTGCTGTCGTAACTGACACCATTAGACCGCCAATACCAAGAAGATGCCATTTGCTTTTCGGTATACCCGCAACCATAGATATAAATAGCCCTCTTTTTCTCTCTACCTAGACATAGAATCCTATAAAATAGCAATAGGTGCTGGGCGACTTATTATTATGGGTGAATTATTGGTTTTTTATTTGTACTGGGTGAATTATTTGTTTAACTCTATAAGAGAAAAGAGGAGAGATAGAGAATTATAATCAATGTCTATGTGGACGACTATACTGAAATGGATTCTACTCACCGCGCGTACTATTTTATAGGTTTACACGAATGGCTTGTATCATGAAATATTTACAATTTTGTAAGACTAATTATGAAGACCAAATTTTAATGTGATTACATATTACAAAACAATTAAATTGTACATAATAATATACACTATATTTGTTGTGTTTAATAATATTGACTTCTTAGTGATATTTTATAAACTACATTATTTAAAATTTTACTACTGATAAGTAGTAAAAATAATAGTTATAGAATTCTATATATATATACTAATATACAAGACATTGCAATAGTAAGAAAATAATATCGAACATTAATGTTATAGCAATTTAAAATATTTCAATTATTATAATATAAATATAGTAGAGTAGACTAGAGTATATGTGATTTCCCAAAATTTATCTTGGTAATATTCACATTTTAATTAATAAAGGTTTGGAATGCAGAGACATGTAAAAGTGATATTATGTAAGTTATTGCCTATTATGTAAGTTAAAATTGTCTCGCTGTTATTAACTGCTTGGCATAACTATTTTAATCTTAGCTGTCTAATCTTATAGTATAAATATATGATGCTAAAAAAAACGTTTGGATTATGAAAATAATGGCTGGCTGGGAAAGACAACTTTTATACGTGTATGGTTGTATTATTATTTGCATCATTTACATTGCTGACTTTAATATTTAAAAATTTAATATTTACTGGCAATAAATATTATTTTTATAAAATAATAGTGCTTATGTAAGTAAAAATTATTTCATAATAAATTATTAGTTAATAATTAATAATTCAAAAAGCATAATAAATCAAAAATAATTTTAGCATTTTAAATATGTAATTTCATTTACTACAATAAACACTTTGTGTAATGAAGGCAATTAATTAGTATTAGTGATGAATAATTTAGCAAACAATAAAATGTAAATGCTATTATTAACTTTCTCTACTGACACTAAAGCTGTCGTCATAGAAAATCCAATAAACAATATAAATAATTTTAAAACATTTCTAGCATGGCTAACACATTTTATCAACTGCTGCTATTTATTTAAATAGAAAACTTTAAAAACCGGATATTTTAAATTATTGTTTAATGTTATTACATTTATATTTTAGTAATTACTTGGAAGTAGTCAAAAAATTTCTCAATATGGCTGCTAATATACTGCAATAAACATAGAAATGGATCAATATTTCCCTAGAAGGGAAATTGTTCATCGATCTCCATAATGCAGAATAACGGCACCAAACGATTTGAATTATAGCATATAAACTGTTGCGTTGTACAACGCCGCACATAGCATTCTTATTGTAAACTCAATCGATAACTTCAAAACAGCGCTACAACATAACTTGGTATATAGGCGAGATATGAGAACAATTTTCAAATTAAAAATACTACCTGATCCAAGCATATATTATCGGGACATTATCGAGATGTTTCCCGTAAATTTTTCTTCAGATTGAATAATTGAGCTATCACCAGTTTTAGGAGACCTGTCCTATCTATCAAATGTTAAAAAGAGCTTTTTGCCCTCTGGAAGAATTTAAATTAGGTACGATTTAAATAAAATTTCATTTCTAGTAGTTCATATATCTTTTTAACATAAGTGAAGCTACAAATGTGGCTGTGATGCCCTTTTGATGAGATTACTTTAAAGAAATAAGCAAATATAGAAAAAATTTAATGTCAAAATGTTGGTCAAATTAAATCTATCAAAGTATAATGACTGACTCCCCTTTTGAAACTAAAGAGCCCATTAGACCTGGGTACGCAAAATATATGTTTTGCATATACACACACATAT
Organism: Invenusta paracnida; assembly: GCA_036023295.1. Taxonomy (NCBI): domain Eukaryota; kingdom Metazoa; phylum Platyhelminthes; order Proseriata; family Coelogynoporidae; genus Invenusta; species Invenusta paracnida. The sequence continues at coordinate 1,784 of JAYRBW010002975.1, read as the reverse complement.
TATTGTTTCATATTTTGAATCTGTATATAGCATATCAAATATTGATTTTATTAAGCTGGAAATAATATCTCCATACTACCAATAACTCATTCATGGCGGCTTCTGACCTTATAAAACATATTAAAAATGACCTCCACTGGTTTTACCCTAGTCGACCCACCCGGTTCTAACCCGTCCAGTACAGTATTATGCCTAGTATCCGGTTCTACTCCTGCCGTTTACCCTAACCCAGGCTGTTGTTACTATTCTCTAACTCTCCAGCAGCCGAATATATATTAAGTAGAGCACATATCTACTGCCGCCAATAAAGAAGTATTGTATACGTTTAATATATAAATATATATTACAAGACATTTATTAATATACTTTGCGGAGCCCCACTTACAAAATCAACCACTTCCCTAGAGAAAGCGATAACGGTTGTTTTCAGAATAATGTTTGATTAATTATTGACTTACAATTTCAAACGGTTCTTTTTAGAATAATGTTTTTTTTTTATTTCTGACTTACAATTACAAACATATTTAGTGGTTGTATTAATGATTTGTACTGGTAAATTACCGCTGATTGACACATTATTTACCTTCATATACTGAGTGAACCAATAATTTTAAATCATCTTCTTTCCGCGATGAAGTCCTCTCGATATACAATAATCATACTTACATTGGATGTTTTTTAGACCAGATCTTTACTATAGTCTAATTATGTGAATATTTATGACGTAATACATACGTAATATATCGATGGTGGAATATACATAACACATACTGTTTATAGGATAATATCAGATTAGTTACATAGTTGCATAGTTACTTATACTTAATTGAATACATATGTTCAGTAGAATAACTTTTAATTAAATGGTTTTGATGTTGTTTTTAAATCGTGAACATTTCATTAGAGAAGGAGTTATAATGCAAATTATAAAATAATGAACTTCACGATGAAATTGATACATTAAAGTGGAATATTTAATGATAGCTTTTGAGTTTTAAAAACACTTGAACATTTTATTATAACAAAAATTAAACTGATAATAAAGTTATAATTTATTGAGCTTATAAAAAAAAAATCAAGAACACTAAACAATATTTTTAACATAACAAAACGGAAAAAGAGGTCATTTATTAATAGTGTGACTGATACTTTTGCGAATGACTTTTTGCAGAATATATAATCATTTGGCACAAGCTAATATCTCGAATCCCTGAAGGTTTATATTACAATTTTTTTTTTAAATTTCATACATTTTCAATTTACGCGTAATTTATACAAAATATCAGATATTTTTTCGAGTTCGAAAAGGCGTTAGAAGCATGATTAGAGCACTAAACGTATCACTTTTAAACTACGTAGATTCCATAGTTTGAAAGAATTCGCTTCTGGTTAGCAAACAAAAATTACACATTAAAAAGCAATACCATCAATGTTATGAATTACTGTAAAGCATTCTTAACTAAAAAATGTTTATTTGGGTAATAAACTACAAATTATTAGAAAACCAATTTCAAAGTTTAGAATAAAGTTAAAGAAATTAACCAAACAGCTACTTAAATAAAACTAGGCCATATATGTTTGATCATGTGACAACAAGTTAATTCTATCTATAGAATTGAGTGGAACCATCAGGCCAAAGCAGCTCACCAGACAGAAAGAACAAGATAAAAATCAGGAAAACAAATTAAAAGAAAGGGTATAGCTATATATATAACAGGAAAACCAACAAATAAGGATAGCTGGAAATAACAAGAGTATAAAAACCTAGAAAAATACCATAAAAC
>JAYRBW010002964.1:0-13889 GCA_036023295.1 Invenusta paracnida | reverse complement strand
CATAATCAAGAATATCAATTGTTATTTTTAATTATCTTTACATAAATCGAATTATGTTGACATATTTACATTTATGTCCAACATATTAAGAAATATGTACGTTTTTTTATTGTTTTTCGTTTTGACCCCCTTCGTCCGCCATATTATATACTTATTTATAAACTAGATATAAGTATTTTCGTGTCCGGAATAGGAGGTCATTTTCCAAGTACTGAAATCGACCAATTTTGTTTGGGACAAAGGTGCAAATCTAGGAGTAACCTTGTTAGTGGTTTATAAAAACTGCTTGGCATTTTCTTAAGGACAAAATCTGTCACCTTGACTCCATATTTACACAAATTGTTTAAAAAGTATTGCTATATAGTTTTTAACTTACTTTTTATTCGCTTTACAATTAGTTTACAAGTTTAATATGGGTTAAGTCGTATTTGATTGAACTTATTGCAAATTGTGTTCTAAATAAAAAGACCTTTGCAGTTTATGCGCAAATCAATATGCTTTAAGTGATTATGAAGTGTGCGCATTTGTATTGGTAAAATGAATCTTTTTAAATTAACATCTGTTTTAACGATATATGTAGGTATTTTTTTCAGGTTAGCTTTTTGAAAAGATACAATATCTCGTAAATATGGAGTCACGTCAAAAAAGAAGATTAATTACATATTATAAGCTTCGTGGATATATGTAGATAATGAATTGCTATATATGTAGCTGTTGGCATGAAAGTGAAAATGTTCCTGACTAATGACTTGGCTGATTTAATATTGATATTGTTTCAGAATATATTGTAATGTAGAAAGAAATATGCAGCTAACTGTACATTTGAAATATTAAAATATGCATTTATAAATGACTAGAATATGCTGATTACTGCATGTCCAGTTGTATAGTAATATAATTTTTGGTATACACACACAGTCTATATTTTAGTATAAGCTCCGTATAAATTAAGTAGAATGGAATACTGAAGTAATGTTATCGAAAATATGTTATTGGTATTAAAATATTTACATTGGTTTAATCATATCGATGTGCCATGATAAAATACAAGAATAATAACATTTCTGTGTTATATATGACGATAAAATCAGTAGTAATCCACATTGCAGATATGGTATATTGTAAAAGGAATAGGTGGAATTATTTGTATAACTTTCTCATTATTATTAATAAAATAATTATTTTAAAACAAAATAATTTTAGAGCGAAAGATTTTAGTCAAAGGATTTATGGACGAAAATTAATTTCTACTGCGGCGCAATTGTTATCTATCAGTGGTCGGTAAAATAGGTTCTATTGGAGTGACCCTTGAGTGAAATAGTGCATGTTTTTTCTTTGCTTTGCATGTAAATTGAAATAATTGAGCTGTCTGAAAAATTGAGAAATCTTTCTCTGTGCTTGATTTTCGTATAGTATTTTTCAAATATGTAGAGCTCATATTCATTTCTTGTTTCACTGAAGGAATTGTAGTATCGGTATTGTTCAGGGTATGATCTGGTACAGTTTCAGAATGTATTATTTTGATGGATTTTTTATTAAATTCCTGTTGCTTAGGAAATGACAATGATACGAAAGTATATGGCCTATGCGTGTAGTTTGGTTGTGAATTCGTCTGTTGCGCAGTGTGTGCAATATGCGTAGAGCTTCTATGTGTCTCTAGTTTCAGCAATTTGGGATATCAGTATATTTGGTTGCGCTCTGAGTAAGATTTGATACGGAGTTAGCAAATAATCTTTTGCTCGATGTCCGATTACATTCACGAGGGAGTGACACGTTAGGCGATGTAAATCTGCACACAATTTACTTACAATATTTCATTTCGTATGTGAGAGTTTAGATTAGGTTTAGACAATGATGTGGAACATGAAGAGACATTTCTATGACATTCTCGTTTGTCTAGCATGTAACTTTGTTCTAAGAGGCGATTCACTCCACTGTGTAATTGAGAAACGGAGTGTGGCTGTATGCGCAAATTATTTGGATCTGACCTTTGATTTAAGGTTTCGATTTCTGTGAATTTTGTTGTGACTGTCCAGTTACTTTTCCCATTATTTTGAATTTTGTGTTTTCAATGCTGTCATTCTGGCATAATTGTTTTTCAGACTGCAATGATAATTACTAAGTGCGATATTATTCGTTTCGATTTTATTATAGTGTCTTGCTATATCAGTTGCTTCTAATAATGTCTGAGGTTCTTATTCTAATAATTTTAAACGATAACACTTAGAGTTCAAGCCAATAAGTGCAGTAAAATCAACAGTTTCGTACGATTTATCGGGATATGCTCTACTTGAATTTTTGTGTGGCTTAATGCTATACTCATCGACTGGCTCATTGGATAACTGCATTCGATTTCTAAGTAGAATTTGGTATTCAACCGGACTATGTGATCGAAATATTTTTTTAAGTGATTGGATTAGTTTTTCATAATCATTTGAAAAATGATAATTAATGTGCTTAATTTGTTGAAATGTGCGATCATTAACCAAATTCATTAGGTAATACATACGTCTTTCGTCAAATATATTAATGATATCACGTAATGTATTTCGAATCTTTTTTAAAATATGTCAATATCATCAGTTTTAGAGGAAAATATATGTGGTGGGTCTACTTCTAATGAGATGATTAATACAATAGTTATGAGATAATATTATTTACAATTAATCATTTTGCACTATCGGTCACTCGGATTTACAATTTATTTGAAAGACGAATAATTAAACTTACGTTTCTTAATAAAATGACAGTAATGCATTATATAAACCAAGAAAAATTAGGAAAAATTATGAATTTTCTATGTGGGTCGTCTAATAACAAGATTTTAAAATTAATTATACCTGAATTAATGCCCGAGTAATTATGAACACATTATTTTTCGACATTTTAGAGAGATTTATAAAAGTAAAAGTTTTAAAATTAAAATTAGATTAAGGTTTAGGAATTACCGCGGCATCTTGTGAATATGGACTGGTCCACGGGAGTTGCAGATTCGAGTTGCCAGTAGATCATAATCTCAGTTGGTTGAGTGGAATCTCCTCGCGCACGGAGACTAGCTGAGTGGTACGACTTGCTCGCAAAACAAAATAACGGTAATTTCCTCTTCTATGTTATTCTGGCCTCTTTTGGGACAGAAGTAGGCATAAACGAAAGGGAGTCACTTCTTCTCTCCTATCTTGATTTTAAAAAGGTCCAGAGTATTATTGTCTGCTTGAGAACTATATCTTTCTTGACCAAGCTGGGAAGACTTCCACCTGACTTTTTATGGTCCTTACGTATGGTTGCATATCCTTCTATTCTAGGGGTTTAGTTAAAGTCCGTCCGACAAGACATGTCGATATTTTTGGATATGAGGCGCTGTTCCAATATATGTTTTCTTGATTTTGTTCTTGATCCCGTCAGCATTCCATTGTAAAATTCAGATAATGTCCATGGAACGGTGCTCTTGCTGAAGTTTTCCGTGAGAGCCTCACTGTCTATTGGATTAATGATGGTGTTCTCCACGGAGTAAGAATCTTTGCATTTACAGTTCTCGCTGTTAGCGGTGATGTGGGCTGTGTCGCGAGTAAGATTGTGATCAGAAAATGTGATCACACATTACAAGTTTCTTCATCTATCCGGCTTGCGTTATACTGATTGCCTCTTTTAACTTGTGTACCATTTTGTTTAGAATTAGTTTATACATCATCTGACTGGCGTAGCATAACAGTGTTATTGTTTCAGGCCCCCCTTATTTGTTAAAAAGACGAAAGCATTTCTGCATAAATCTAGGAGCCACTGTCCAGTTTTCTAGATTTTTACACAGAGTTTTTGGATCAAGATAGAACAGCTTCATTTCTAGTTAGGAAAATTTCAATTGAGATTTCATCACATCTAGATAACTTGCCCGTTTTAGTGTTTTTATTGCATTTTCCACATTTGACCTGAGAGGAAGCAAATAACTGTCTTCTTTCGTTTCGAAAAATGTCACGCTTTCTCCCGCATCTGATACATTTAGATCTGCATACATAATAGAGCAGTATTTTTTCGATCGGGATAGGATACTTTCTAAGTCCGTCAACGTTCCTTGTCAAGCAATTGATCTCCACATACATGGATCGAGAGACTCCAGCTCTGTGCAGTGCTTCAATGTTTGCACATTGATTCAGGAGATATTGTTTCTAATTCTTGCGACACGCATGTTTGATTTGATGTTGCACAGTATTCAGCACATGCTGTGCTTTTCCACCTTTCTTTAAGAAGTCTTCTATCTAAAATATGGTCGAGTGTTTCTTTTATCACTCATGTTTTTTTGTGTTTCCACTTAGGGATGTGCTCCTTTGTCACTTCTAAGGTTCCCACTTTGGTCTTTTCACACAAATAATTTGGAGTCTTCTCATTTGCTAGGTTTGTTAGCGCTTCAAAATTATTTTCAATACGGCAGTGTAGGAGAATGCGATTTTTTCTACATGAAATCGGAATTATGTTTTCCTTTTCTGCCAGACAAGCATGCAGTCAATTTGATTATTTCTTGACTGAACATCAGGAGATGTCCACGTGATCAGGCGGTGCTTGTGAGATGTTGGTACTGTGTGTTGCAAATCACTAACTCATTTACCGAAGCAAACGGAACTAGTGCGTTTCCTCTTAGATTTCTTTCACCCAGGCCAAAATGTCGTACAACTGTCTCTTCTTCCTTCACCAACCTTAGCATTGATGTCTCCCATAAAAATAAGCATACTTTCATTTGCACCTTCAAAGATTGTCCTCTGTAACACCTCATACAATTGCACATTCCCTTCGTCAACTGCTGTATATTTATAAATATATGTATAATGTATTATTTATTAATTTATTGTTGCATATATCTGCTATATGCCAATTTGAATACTACTCAATTTAAATAGATACTTTAGAAATATTTAAGTTTGTTATTTATTTTCAAGTTGATTTACACATTGATTTTTACTAAAAAAGGTTTATTAGTCATTTTCAACGTTTCTATGTATAAAACAACACTGTACCTTCCAGTTCTCACTAGGATAAACGTGTAATAACGTGGCCAAATGGTTTTGGTACTTGCCTTTTATTTTTAAATTAGCGAGTTAAAATAAAATATTTATAATTATCTATTACGCGCAGGAAGACTTTAACACAGTAATTGTGTAAAAAAAATTGAGATTATCATTGGTTTAGTTGAAATCTAGTGCAAAAATTAATAAAATTATTATTTACTTGGTTGAGTCAATAAAGCACACTTAGTTTGTGGATTAATCGTTGTCGTCGGAGTAATTCATATACCACAACATATGTATATGACAATATATATCATCTTAGACTATCTGTATTCCAGATCTGTCATAATATGCAACATATTAGTTCAAAAGAAGAATGTGTAAAGTCATGGAGGGATTTCAAGATTGAAGCATTTAATAAAAGTAAGATTCACAATTGACATATTTCTTATTTTATCCCTTTAATTTAGCAAAAACATTGGATGAGGAGACAGTCATATTGTTTGGTAAAAAATTGGAAATTTAATTTTGAAAAGCGGAAATTTAATAATTATTCATAAAGTTGTATTAGAACATTTTGTTTCATAATTTTAAATAATTTAGTATTAGTTACAAAAGAGAAATCTTGTGAATATTCTCTTTATCAGCATTTCACTTTCTCATACTAAACATGGTCGCCATAAGCTATGCCAAGTCTATCCCATTGGGCCATAGAAGCTGGTTGCCTGACCACTCGTCAGAAGAGGCTGTCGGCAGTCTTAGGAACTGCCCCTGCGGTTTAAACTTAAGCAGTATCTAGAAAGAAGGAATTTAGGCCATCACATATAAGGCTTATTATATTTCTTACTATATAGTATTAATTATTGATAAGCTCAACACCACAGAAGACGTTTATTCTGAGAATAATCCCTGACAAGCAACGTTCATACTATGTACTATGTACATATAATGAGTTCAAAAAATTGAGTTTTTATATGTAATAACATTGATTTTTCAAATCATATTTTGTACATAATATACGTTTGTTTCTTTAAACTAATATATTTTATTAATTATAATCTAATTATATTAAATTTCTCTTTGACTTCTCAAACGTTTTTAAGCATTAATGTATTTAAAAAGAATTGTTTAATATACTCACATCTAACTATAAAATGAAATAATTTTTTTGTTTCTTTTAGTTAAAATCGTTTAGTTTTTAATATAATGTATATACCTATATTAAACCTTAGAATACATTGTTTAATTTTTTGTGTAGTTTGTACACTGGCTTGTTTTTTTTAAGAAATACACATTATAGGCATAATATTTAATATAATATTGATATATTTTAATGGAAGGATGCAACTCTTTCTCTGTTAATATATTAAATGTTGAATGTAGTTTAGAAATTAATTGTATACATTTCATTATGTAGAAAATCTACCTAGGGTTTTCTTTTATAATAAACAGGAAATATTATTATTTTAATACAACATTAATTAGATACAGTGTAAAATTGTATAAAATTATAAAGTATAACTTGCATATACTATATTGTATAATGCTTAATAGTTCATTGAATATCGTTTTACATTTCTCAATAAGAACACCATGAATAATTGTAACTTTACTTGTTTATATTAAATAAGATTATTGCGATTATTTAATAAAAAACACGCAATTTTTATCTTTTAATTACTGCAATTTTTCTGTTATGTTATATACATGTACATTGTACTATATGTTTTTTAAATCTAGACTTTCATGACTTATCTAATTTAGAATGTCTGCTGATTAAGAATTCCAAATATTGCAAAGAAAGAAAAACATTCCCCTTAATTCGGTCATCAGTACGTTTAAAAAAACGTCAACAGTGTAAGTGTTTCAGAGAGTTCTATATTTAAAAGACATCGAGTAATTTTAGTTAACTAGACTGTTATTGTATCTTACTTAGGGGTAGATTAGGTACCTAAGCCAGACTGGGCTATATACCCAATTCATGTCGTAAATCCACTACTTTTCGCCTGATACTTACATATTATATTATAGATTATGTAGGAAACTATCGAAATAATTTTACTAAAGAATTACCAGAAAATAATTAATTTTTTATGATCCTGATAATGTTTCCAACAAGTATGCTTAGAATTTTATATTTCTAATTTGTCATTGTATATTCTACATATTGTCGTTGTATACTCTATTTTACATAGATATTGAATAATATTATAAACTAAATCTCCAATCTAAGAGAATTTAATATGGAATTAGAGCACCACCATTTTATCGTTTTTTCTATATCTAGGTAAGCATTGCTATTACTCTCTATTTAGGCAATTGTTTATTAATTGCAAACAATAATATTAATATTGATATTTGCCTAACAAGATTAAATAGCAAATCAATGAAAATTAATAAAATGGTGGCGCTATAATTTATAACAAAAATTATACTATGCAGACTTAATTATCGCTATTTATACTGGTATCGATTGGTTAAAGTCTTAGTTATGACTAAAGGTAAGAAATTTATTGTTCTTAAAAATCCTAATTTTAGTGAAGTCAATAAAAATACTTCTCTTGAAATTTTGAGAAGCACAGAAATTAAAATTGGTCTACCGAAATTATTGATTATTCTAATTTCACTTCATCTGTTAGCAAAAAGTAAATAATTTTATATATAACCTATATCTACTATATTACGATACTAACATTTGAAAATTTGCCATAAATTCGTTTGGAAAATATAAATGTTTGTACATTTTATAGGTTACGAATAAGTGAATCTACATTTATTAAGATACCTAACTTATAAAGAGTCTTATTTTTTGCTAATACGTGTAGCGCAGTTATTATTAAGGTAGATATATTTTAATTTCTGTGCTTTTAAAGTTCCAAGGGTGTCTTTTATTGACATCTCTAAAATGTAGATCATTTTAAAAGTATTTTGTACCTTTTCTACAGAATTAATCCTAACCATGAACTACTTTTGAACAGGTCAGTGCTTGCTTCTCTGCTTGTGCAAATTATTACCGTACTCTTCTATACAATTATTTAATCATTATTAAACTAGTGCTAGAAAGTACACGAGTAAACTCCATGCAGAAGTATTTAATCGTTTGAGTATATATGTATATTTATTAGAGCTACATACGTAACTTGGAATAAGTGAGATACTACGAGAAAATTGAAAGACAAAAATACTACTACTTGATCCAAAATATATTATGGAGATATTTTCAAGAATTTAACCGTAAAATGTTCTAAAGATTCTAGTATAATGAAAAACGTTTTTCGATAACTGCTCGAATATTGAATAACGCAAGTTTTAAGAGGTCTTCGAAAATGTCAAGAATTAAAAGTGGCCTTTTTTGTGCAATCAAACATCCTATTTCTGCTAGTATCCTGTTCAGGAACTATTATTTAAAAGACTATGCTTTACCCTATATGGCATTATCGTGTAATTATAAACTGCTAAAATGCAAACTGTGAATTTTGGATATTACCTTTTATTATATGATAGTTCCAAAATACATTGTTTACTTGGTTGGGTTTACTTATTTGGTTAAGTATATTGAATCTTGCATTTTAGAATTCGTGCTATAATAGTCTCAAACATAAATATGTATCAATATATACAATAAATATATATATACATTATATATATATATATAATTTCAATATAGGATTTTTTATTGTAGTAATAAAAAATGGATCTATATTTTTGACAACATGTAGTTACTTGTATTTCAATTGTTATGCTTTTTCAGATAGCCGTTTTATGTACTATATATAAAGTAAAACAAATATCTATTGCCTCAATAATCAATATTGATGTTTATAAAATAATCCAATTTTTATCTTTTAATTCGATAACTGAATTTAAAGTTTTAAAATGATTCTGCCAACAGATTCTTAAAATTAATCATAACAACAATGACAGTAGTGCAAAAACTGAAAGCCAAGAAAGGAGTTCAAAATTAAAATTTCAGAATAATATAAGATATTTTATAGTTAATCCATTAATTAAATTGATATAATAGGTGGCAAGAATGATGCTCAATATTTGTTTTATCCATAGAGAAATGAAACATAAATGAGCATAATTATATACCATTACTCTGTGGCTTAATTACGAGTTAAATATATATCCAATATTTTACTAACATTAAAATTAAAATTAAATCAGTTTTGACACATTTGTCTTTACTAAAATAATTTTTTTAATTTCAATACGGTTTTTCGTTTTTATAATTTCATGTAAACATAATATACCATATAGACACAAATCTCTTGAATGATTTCTCTGTATTTTATTCATTAACCTTATTACATAGATGTCTGTGGTTCGAAACAGGCTACGTACTCCTGGTTGTAGTATACTGTTTGCGCTGCCATATATCATACTGGCTGATTAAAAGCTGTTGCGTCCAGTCAGTTTACCGATTATATATATATATACTTGCAGTAGAGGTGGTAAGACATGCAAAAATCTAATAAAGTCTACTTAATATGTCTAAAATGTTTATAAAGTAAGTATATGACATATATCTGTCATAGACTTTATAGGCATATTAATATATGATGGTTTTAAAATAACGAGTATTATTAAAAATGTATTGATATTTCTGGCTTTTGAATTCGGTGCTTGTATTATATTTTTGCGACGCTGACATTTTTGTCATGATTTTATATATGTAAATAATACAATAATGTTCTAAACAGCATTCAGTAGTGATAGATTAATTATGTTTGCGTCATTGCCTTTGAAGACATTAATTGCCATAAACAGTAGATAATTCAGAACATAGTTGATTCCCAATTTCCAATTACATTAAAAATAGAAGATCAAACGTAAGAGCAATTTAGTAACCGAGAAGAAAGCATTTAAATGCAACCTAATATATTTACAAATGATAGGTACCGAATATTGTATTTTACTGCTTGAAATGTCACCACTATATAAAAAATACTTACTTCAGTATATTCATAGAGTAATAATACAAAGAGAATTCATTTAGTCAAAAATGCGTAAAAATGTTTGTTTAAATATTCAAAGTTCGTCATTTTATATTTCCATCAATGCGATGCAAATTTAAGTTTTAAAACCGTATAAAGGATCGATTTAAAAATTGGAAAATGTACATGATATAAAGTACTGATATGAAAAGTAAAAATAGAGAAATGTGCGCCCGAATTAGAGCCAATTATATATAATTTATAGGAGTATAAATATATATAATACAACATATATACAATATAGGCTATGCATATCAAATAATGTAGGCAAAACTAGTTATTTGCCGGTATCGAAAAACGTTATCATTATTTATGCCATACTCCTAAAAATTACATATTATTGAAGCTGGCATTCTGATGCACATTTCTGTATTTTTGTGGCAGTTTCAAAATGGCGGATTTTCCGCTTGAATAAAAAAGTGAGCCTTCTTTACAATTCTATATTATTAAGAATTATTATTATCTAAGTCATTATAGTTTGGACCAAACATTTATGGTTTTTTAGGACGTTATTACACCATAGTGTTCACACTGTAACCGACAAACAGGCTGTAAATCAGCTGTTCGGTAAGATAGGCCTTACAGACAATTAACTATTGCCAACTACAAGCGAATTGGTAATATTGATCCTATAAGCCACTAATTATAACCCTACCTGACTTTAAAACTAAAATCAATATCCTTAAACAGACAAAAATCCTCAGAGATATTCCTGCAAGTGATGACAGGAAAATAATAATTAAACCCGATTTAACTAAGACTCAACAAATTGAACAAAAACGATTAACGACCGAGTTAAGACGCAGACGCAGTGAAAGACAAGACGTGGTAATAAAACATGGTCAAATCGTGAACCGCCACTGACTATCTTCTCTTTGTATAAACTTTACACTATGGAACTTTCGTTCTCTCAGTTCTAAAATTGCTTCTGTCTGTGATTTAATTATCTCTAAAAATTTAGACATTGTGTGCATCACTGAATTGAGGTTCTTCTGGGATTGTCGTGATGATACCGCTATCGCTGAGTTCAACTTTATTCTGCCCAATTTTTGTATGATTCATGCTCTTCGTTCTGATAGAAGAGGCGGAGGTATTTGTATCTGTCTTCGCAAAAGCTTCAATATCACTATAATTGAATCTACTTACAATAACACTTTTGAATATCTCGCTTCTATTACCTCTCATGGAAATAAACCCGTACGTCTAATTACTCTATATCGCCCTCAATTAACTCATGACAAACATCCCACGTCTGCCTTATTCCGACCCGATTTTCTGTCGCCAACTTATCTCCAAGGCCTACTGACATTACACTTGCCGTCGCGATCACTTCGCTCAACACACCACATAAAACTGACTATACCAATGGTGCACGATCGTTACGGTGAACGTTCATTCTCCAAGGTCGCCCCTATACTGTGGAATAACTTACCAGTGAATGTAACATCTGCAACAAATCTATCTCAGTTCAAATCTAAACTTAAAACTCATCTATTTTCCATAGCCTTCTAAACTGCCTCATCCAACCTTTTCTAATATGTACATATGTATATTTTGTATTATTTCTCATACTGGTCGCGCTTAGAGATGGTACCACCATTTAAGCGCGTTATAAATAAAGTTTATTATTACTATTAATAATGCAGACAAAAGTTATTTAGACAGATATTTAAATTAAATAGACAGACATCCCGACAGAAAGACAGACATTCCGACAGAAGGACAGACATTCCGACAAAAGGACAGACATTCCGACAGAAGGACCGACATTTCGACAGAAGGTTAGACATGCCGACAGAAGGACAGACATTCCGACAGATAGACAGACATTCCGACAGAAGGACAGACATTCCGACAGACAGACATTCAGACAGAAGGACAGACATTCCGACAGAAGGAGCGACATTTCGACAGAAGGACAGACATTCCGACAAAAGGAAAGACATTTCGACAGAAGGACAGACATTCCGACAGAAGGACAGACATTTCGACAGATAGACAGACATTCCAACAGACAGATATTCCGACAGAAGGACAGACATTCCGACAGAAGGACAGACATTCCGACAGAAGGACAGACATTTCGACAGAAGGACAGACATTCCGACAGAAGGACAAACATTCCGACAGATAGATATTCCGACAGAAGGTCAGACATACAGGCAGCCATTCAGATAAACAGATGGAAAAAAGACACAGACATTCCGACATTCCGACAGAAGGACCGACATTCAGATAGATAGACAGACATTCAGACAGAAGGACAGACATTAGACAGAAGGACAGAAATTCCGACAGACAGACATTCATACAGGCAGCCATTCAGATAAACAGATGGAAAAAAGACAGATATTCCGACAGATACCTCTTCGTGAGTGATCTTTCTTCGCTCCTCCTCTTCGTCATCTTCCTCTTGACTCGCGGTTGTGACACTCACAGCACTAACCCCCTCGTCTGCTCCTGTGCTTCCCTCCCCAACAATCCCCTCATGCGCAGTGGCAGTAGTTTGAGGCGGTGGGGGCAGGGCGGCAGGCACAGTGGACGACAGACCAGAAGCCACAACACAGACGGGTTGATGAGGCGCGGAAGGCCCACTGCTGGGACGAATACGCTCGTAGCGGACCAGTGGGATGATCATGAACTCGGCCGTTGCCGGGCGTTCCTCTTCACTCTTGAGGGAGGGCGAGGGAAGAGAGATTGAAGACAACAAACGATGCCAAGGGCACACAAGTGACGCACATCGTGCTTGCGCGCGATAAGCACTCACCCGGTCCAACTGCAGAGAATGCCGAAGCCAGACGCGTCCATCACTCAGCTCAGCACGCATGCGCTCGACATACCACTCGGTTCGTAGGCGTCGCTTGATGTTGTCCCCCAGGCCGCCCCCGGGACGCACCACCTCCTGGCCGAATTCGCAATCTAGGGAGATTGGCCCAGTGGACATCTGAATACCATTCTTCTTGGCAAAGGAGACCCAATAACTGAGGTCGAGACAGGGCAACTGAAGCTTGAGACCCAGACGTCTGGCCAAGCGGCGGAGAGGAGGAGCGAGAGAGAGAGAGAGAGAGAGAGAGAGAGAGAGAGAGAGAGAGTGAGAGAGATGGAATTAACTGTGAACACACAATCTAGGAGAGAGGAGGCCTTACTTGCACATTCTACTGATGAGTGGCTTTCTTGGTCGAACGATGTGAAAGAGTTTTCCTCGGCGTATTGGTCGTGAGACTTTTGCGAGGCACATCTGAAATGGGACAAGTTGAGATGCAAAGAACAATCTCCGAAGAGAACCGACAGCTGCTCTGAAAGTAAGGCAGCTGGGTGTAGGGAGATCTCACCTTGAGTTTATCGAGAAACTTGAGAATGTTGGTGTAGAAGATGCATCGGGGCTTCTGTTCAGAGGATCGCACGGTGAAGCTCAGTGTCATGTTGAAACTGCGAGTGCGGAAGAGATGGTAGGAGTCCCAGACTTGCTGCAGAGAGAGAGAGAGAGAGAGAAGTGAGAATAGTCGAGAAATATGAAGAATATAAATAATGCCAACATCTAAAATTCTATTGTTTTAAGTGCAATTAAAGAGCGAATATTACTGATCTGATATTCTTATTTCTAAATTGGAGGAAATTTCCCTTAACACCGCTAGAGTAAGACAAAGAACAAGGAACTCACATCAGCTGGAAGAACAGGGATCTTGTGAGAAGCACAGGGCATGACTCGGTGGTGGTCGTTGGGATCACCTAAAGAAATCCATTCATGGTCGATTCTAAAGAGAGGAGAGTAGAGTAGAGGAGAGTAGAGGAGAGGAGAGTAGAGTAGAGGAGAGTAGAGGAGAGTAGAGTAGAGGAGAGTAGAGGAGAGGAGAGTAGAGTAGAGGAGAGTAGAGTAGAGTAGAGTAGAGTAGAG
>JAYRBW010002953.1:0-13889 GCA_036023295.1 Invenusta paracnida | reverse complement strand
AGTAAAAAAATTATTACTCTAGAATGATTCTCGAGTAATAGTAAGAAAATTTATTACTTGAGATTCTCGAGTAATAACGATGACCTAAAATTTATAGTAGGTTTTAAACAACAACAAAAAATATATAGATATGCTTTGTCTATGATATGAATATCCCTGCAGCTATTCACACTTTGCATATAAATATTTACACCATGCATGTCCTATATGATATTGATAGGCTATAGAAATAGCATATAATTATAGCCATATGATAGCATAAATAATTTGTTAATAATCATGATTCATGACTATATCATGCCTATGCTATGGATTGCTAAACATCCCACGGCCACACTTGACTCACAGCACTGTCTAAAGTAAATGAGTGCAAAAAAAGTAAAGTGTTTTTAGTTCAGTTTAACTGTTTATTTGACAAACTCCAATGCCTATGGCTATATACTATAAGTATAGAGTAATAGACAGTATTACTATTTGTAATAGTATAAATAATATATCAAATTACTACTGTATTAACTATTAGTACTACCATAAGAATCATACTTCAGAAGAGAGCATATCAAGTGCATTTTTTTTGGACGACATTAATCTCGGAGAGGAAAAATTTTGTAATCTAGACAATTTTAACCGTTTAAACAAGACAGACATAAATGAGGATACTATCTCAAAAGAGAGCACCTTTAAAATGGCTCCTAGTAATGGCGGGATATAAAAATAGAAAGTCAGTCAGTAACCGCTGTTAGTATCCCAGTATCCTAAAAATCTTATTGAGATCGTCGCAAGGGATTTTCAGTTACTTACAATATAAACTACGCTTTAAAGAAACAGCAATTAATATGAAGACGTCAGTACCGGCAACCCACCCGTTTTGAGATAGTCCAATAAATGAACCAAAATCGATCTACATCGGTTTTGTGCCGGAAAATTTGTTATGGCTATTTAAAACACATTAGCTATTTTTTATTGTTTAACTCATAACATCACCTCTTTATTGAAGCACCTGTTAGACAACCAGAGGGATTAGGTGTATCGTTGAAAATATGCCAGGATATTAATAGTAGTCAACCTAATATATTTTATTTTTTAACACCTGTGATGTTTATATTTTTACAAATCTTTGTAGATTGTTTAATTAACTGAATAATTAACGAAATATGGATTACGGAGTAAAAAGTTATTTTATGCTTTATTAGAAATAAAAAAGGTTAAATTAAATAAATTATTTCTCCATTGATAAACGAAATCTCTCTTCACAGCCGTCGAACCGATTGAAATAAATGTTTTACGAAAAATACGTCCATTCAACAGCTTCACTTTTTCTAAAAACTCCACATCACTAATATCACCATCAAATTAAAGAATATCATACTGAATTAAAAGTTACTATTTTACAATAAAATCTCTGCAAATGAATGAAATACCGTGCGCTTGTTACTATATGTACACATTTAGCTGAGGAATTCCATCGTATCACATGAGTCGATTAGAGAAACTGTAAAATCCAATCCAACAATTGAAATCCAATCCAATTTTTCATCCCGCTTGTTGCGTTGCTTGTTACAAGTTGTATTATGAAATCAAAGATTGTTTTACTGGTAACTTGTTCTCACTTGTTGTGCTAATCAGTATGAAACAGGCTAAACTTCAAATAATATAAGATATATATATCCTATTATAGGATGCATGTATCCTATATTAATTTGTTCTACATTGAGTCACTATTATAGAATTATTAGCTGCACCCTGGAGAAAATAGCGTATACGCAACGTATACGCCCTATATACGTCACGTATACGCCAGTAGTAAGTATGAAATTTACGTATACGCGATTGACGTATACGCGATTGACGTATATACGCGGTTGAGGTATTATATAGTTAAACGCCACGAATTATACATATCAATTGTCAATATATTAATATATATGAAATAATTGGTAATATGAATCTATAATACATGGTTATGTATAGATATTGTATTTTTTTGTTCCCATACGTTATTTTATTACATGAATTCCCATCTGCTCGAAAGAAACTATTATGGCTTTATATATACTTAACAATTAGACTTGTTCACTCGTATTAAACATATAAAACAATGCGCTGGATTCCGCTTTAATATTAACTTGATTATTCATCTTTTCTGAGCTCGTACTATCCGAGGCTGATATAATATAATTTTACATAAATTAAGGACATTTGTCGGGAAAAACTGATTTGCTCGTCTTAACCATAGCTGATACTATTTGGATTATAAACATACATATGTACTCACATATTTATATATAAATAATAATGTATTCATTTATTGAGGAAATAAGATATGCAGGAGTTTGTAATTTTCGTTAATTGTTGGCAATATTTGTTTTAAACAGGAGTAGGAAATAAAATTACCAAATTTTAAAAATCGAATTTTTATAGTAAAACGTGCATTATATGCCTAAATATAAACGATTTCTCGTTAGTAATGACACATCTATATCATTTAAATCTTCAAAACGCAGAGAATATGGTAAGTTATTTAAAAGTAAAAAATATTGTATTCATTTTGTAACATAAATAACTTAATGTTTTTAATTATGATAAAGTTTGATTAGTTTTTGACCTGCAAATATTTTCCACTTCTAATTCGATTTTTAATATTCTATTTGACTTCATATATTTTTTTGATAGAATTTCACATTTTTATTTATCTTGAAAAAGGTGCTGTTTACAACATTATATTTTTTATTTAAATAGTACCTATCCCATTCCCAAAGGCAAAGTTTGATTCATAGATAACTTAATTTTAACACAAAATTTAGGCTGACTTGTGGCTGTGGCCATAGTCATAGGCATAAAGAAAAAATGCCAGGGTACATCTATCTAACCCCATATATAGGTACAACTTATGTTTTGTAAATGTGCCCATAGCCGGCATAGGCATGATAAGTAGTAACTTTTATACCTGTGAGTGTGAGTTTTATCACTGTTTTGACATGTTACAATTTGTTCATGCTATACTAGCCTATTGTTTTGTATAAGATACATTTGGTCCTAATCCCCTTTCTACTCACAAAACCAAAATATATATCTTGTTATATTGATGACTATGTTAATGTAAATGTTTATAATTAATATTATATTTTCATTCATACTGCCTATGAAATAGCAATATTTAAGAATTTATTTAAAAAATATAAAAATTAAATGTGATTTTTTAAGGTATTATAAATATGAGAGCTATTTCAAAAAACAAAAAAAATTAAATAAAAAATGATTTCTTTATTCATTATTATTGTCATTGTTAAAAAAAGTGAAATAGCTCAGTTTAGTAATCTCTTCCATTTTGTTCAAATACAATTTTTATAACCATGGTTTATAGTGCCAGTGGTCAGACTCAGGGAAGTAAAAAAAATTAAAAATTAGTCAGAGAATTTTTTATTTTATATTAATTTAAAAAAAATTAAAAAAAATCCAATGTCACTGAGATATAAAATCTTTGTCATATATAAAAACCAATATATATATATTATTTTATTATAAAATTTAAAAAATGGTTTAACATGAAATATCAATGAAAATTTTTATCATATGTCAAAATCCCATATATTGTAATAAATCACAGGAATTTGGAATCACAAAAGGTGTCAATGATTATTGATTTCTCATCGAAACCAATGATTAAACATTGCTTGCTATATTTAATAAATACAATGTTACAGTGAGTGAGTTTTTAAAAATATTTGCTAGGTAATTAGATCAATAGATTGACCTATGAATTATAATTTTAAAAATTGAAAATTGTGTCTTATAAAAGTAGTTTCTCAAACAACAATAAGATATATCTTGACACTCATTTATATGCATTCTAGGTAATTAAAAACCTAAAAAATGTCTGTACTGTGTGCAGTTTTATAGTCTATGCTTCACACATAGCCATGTGAGCAAGAAATTTTAGAATGGTCTGTTCAGATGCCTGTATGTGGTAAAAAGGTATCTATGTATATATATTATCTGCAAGATTTACTGTGTAATGTTGATAATTATTAAATTATATAATCATTTGTGTACACAGCATATTACAACACAAAGTTTTATTATCTGAAAATAGGTTTTTATATGGATTTTGATATGTGTTATATAAATTGTGCAAGGACAGCGAAAACTACTAAATCTAAACAATCTAAATTGTTCTCTGCTACACAATTGTAGGGTTTATAAAAAATATAGCAACTATTTATTTATGCCAGGAAAATATGGATATAAACATACAAATTAAGGAAATCATTTTTCTGGTGTGAGCAGGTCTTTATCATCCAGCATTATTATAGCTATGCTATCACCAATCAATTATATAGATGATGTAACATACAGATTACTTATATACATGAATATAACATACATTACTGTAACCAATAATTTGCTATAACTAATTGAGAAGTGTAATTTACTTCTACTAGGCATGTAATAAATGTTTTTATACAAATCAATAAATTGAATTTAAATTATCACAAGTTTTAGCTTTTTAATTGAATTAGGTATGGAGTCTTCTTTTATATTAGGAGAAGACAATTACCTACATTATGAAAACGATTTAGCCCTAAAATTTTATCATTTTAGCAACTTAGCCCTGGAAAATAATTTTGGAATAAGTGCGGGCACCTGGCAGTTAGTCTATGTCTAATTATTATTTTGGTGATGTTAGCTTGCCTACTTATTTTTTTGTGACTCAGATGAATTCAGACAGTGCATTGTAATTTCTACTCGGAGTCAGCTCGATTTCTAAATTTCCACCAGTTTTGGGTATGTAGTGGCTCAACTGGACGCCATGCATGTCCCTGGCATGTGTTAATGTCTAGCACTGGGGTGTAATGTAATCAAAGTCTCTGGATGTTTTGACCACATTTATTGACAGGAGTAAATTAAAATAAAGAATAGACACATGCAATGCTATGAAGTACAAATCGAGGAGTAACAAACCAGGTTGGACAGCCAATGAATGAGCAGTTAGAAAAAGTACCACATACAACAGTACAAAATACCTACCTAATAGTAAAGACAGTATATCACTAAAAAATAACAACTATGTCAGGAAACCAACACACAGTATTGACAGTTAAAACAGATTGTCATTAAATAATCAATTGAATAATAAAACTGTTTACAAAAAATGATGACTCGAGTGTTTGGGAAGGGCAGAGTTTGTTTCCCTTCATAGCTGTTCATCAAATACAGGTTCACTTTAATGTTTAGCGCTTCAAGTGCAAGGCGCATGTGGTAGGGTTTAGCAGCATGAAGAATTTTCCAAGTAAACTTCTTATGTGTACTGGCCCTATGACTTTAAAAGTGTGTGTATACATGTGAAGGGATGACTTGTGCTCAAGAATTTGAAAGCAAATAGTTATTTAAGGCTCGGATGTAAGATTTATTGCAGAGTTAGTAATTAATATGATAAATTGGGTGTTTCATGAAGCACTTTCCTTGTGTTGAGGCTGTTTCATGGGATTTGCAACTATTAGAAAAACTTTGATGTTGAATATATCTGAAAAATGAAACTGCAATTTGTATATTTATCAAATCTAAAAATAAATTAGAACACAAATTTGCATAATTTGACAAAAATAGAATAACTATTTTGAAAAAAAAATTATTTCCATGTTAAAAATTGCATGACAATAACTACATGGCAAAACTAGATACATTATCTTGAAATTACTATATATTTTACAATTGTCATAAAATTAAACAACTTCCCAAATAGTTTATTTAGAAATTGGTTACTTTGATTATTGATAATAGGCACCAAGATATTTCTTAATGACTTTTTCTAATCTTAGTAAATATATCTTTTTAATTTTCATTGTATTGTGTGATAGTTACTGAGTGAGTGATCAGTGATAGTCAGCATAACTAAGTTTGTCATTTTCACTTTAATCCTATTGTTTTTCTCATTGTTAATTGTTATACAATTCAATGTTTTAAGACTAGTTTTCAGACTTCCATGTAAATCAAGTTATTCAAGAAGTAAAATTTACAATTTATGTTCTTCTTTGTTTCTTTAATTTAATTGTACTGTTCCATTTTAACACTAATTATGTATAATATAAATTCAACAGTAATATTAGGAAACTTTTAACTTGATTGTTTATAATAATATTTGTGAGACACATTTTATTATTTACTTTAATGATAATAACAATCTGGTTTTCTGGATTAAATAAATAATGCTTTATTGAATTTAACACAGAATGGTTAAAGATTAATACAGAAAATTGCAAACCAAACAGGCCTAGACCTGCTAATCAATCGACTACCACAACTGCTAGCCATGATTTATAAGCACAGGCTTTCTGTTCATTAAATTGAACACATTTTGTTGAATTAGTTTCTCTCTTGAGTTTTGAAATCATTTAGTCTGTAGTTCATCTTACTTAGCCTTAAACCTAAGCAGTTAATATTGCATTTTTGTCGTTTCTCTAGTTTGACATTTAATAATAATCATATTTATTTTTTCCTCTTCAGAATTGGCGTCCACCTTTTTCTGTTAATCCACAGAAGTTCGGTTTCACTCCACGCCTCCAAAAACTTAATGAATTAGAGGCACAAACAAGAATTCGACTGAATTTTCATGATCAATTAGGTCGTTTTTGGGAATTGCAGGTAGTTATATTTTTCTGTATTTGAATATTGATTTTATGCACATGTCAGCTGTATTTAAATATTGATTGTATGCACATGTCAGCTGTATTTTAATATTGATTTTATGCACATGTCAGCTGTCTTTTGATATTGATTATATCAGCTGTCTTTGATTTCTGTTCTAGGGGATTAAACTTCGGATTCCAAATGTTGATCGGAAACTTTTGGATTTGTTTAAACTGAATAAGCATGTTCTAAGTGAAGGGGGATTTGATGCTGTGTGTAACCAGAAAAAATGGTGTCTTATAGCTAAGATGCTAAATGTTGGATCTTCGAATAACAGTGTTGCTAGCACTCTAAAAACGCATTATGAAAAAATTTTATTACCCTTCGACTTGTTTATCAGTGGAGCATCGTTTCAGCACCTGGTAAGTCTACTTTTTAACAACTCTACATTATCTTTCCTTTGTTCTACTTGTGCGTGACAATGTTTTATGTTCTTTATTTTAGAAATCGTCATTTCTCAAAAAGAAAGGAAAGGTTAAGCCGGCAGTATCTGAAAATGGTGTGTTATTGTATTTTATAGCGTCACAGGTGTTTGCGTTATTTATGTACTATGCTAGAACTGTACATCTAGTGAAATTCTGACTAAGCCTTATTATTAAATTGAAAGCAAACTTACTCGAAATTTACACATTTAATAAAACTTCCTTTTATAGAAAATGGTTCTTCAGGAGGGCGAATGTTGAAGGCGAATCTTGGCCCTCCTAGTTTAAAGAAGGTCCCGAAAAGGGGCAAAACGGGAAGAACTAGAAAGGTTTGTGATCGCTTTTTTCATGGTTACAAATACGGCGTACATTGAAGGCAGTCTTCTAAATGTATGAAAATATTTCTTACTTTGTAGATTGATCAATACGTTTGTCTTGTGTGTAAAGGAGGGGATCATGAAGAGAAAATGCTTTTGTGTGACGGATGCGATGATCCTTACCACATATTTTGTCTCACACCAAAACTCTCCGATGTTCCTATGGGAGATTGGATATGTCCTCGCTGTTTAGCTAGCGTCTATTATAGGCCTCCGGTAGACTTCGGATTTCAGCAATCAAACCAAGAGTACACTCTCGATACATTCGGAGAAATGGCGGATAAATTCAAATGCGAATTTTTCAATAAACCCATCGGAGTAAGTATAGACAAATATTGTTGTTCGTTAGCTCATCATGTGATCAACCTGCGTACTACAGTAGGCATTTATAAGATATTGCAAAATTATGCATTTTTGTAACAGCTACCACTTCAACTACTCCATATATAATGCATCTTTTGTGCCACTAAAAATTAATCAGCGTGTTAGTTAATGTTGATGGCTATTACAGAACCCGAGATTCAAATATTCTTTCAGATCCTTTGGTCCATTTTTCCGAAACGTTGCTAATTTAATAACGTGATTAGCTTAGTGTCCAACTAACTACAGGGTGTTCAGCCAAAAACAGGAAATTTCAAAATAGTGCTAATTTGTATATATTTGTCAATTAATATAGATATATTAAATCGATTGACAAGTTACAATATGTTAATTATTTTCAAAATGTATTTCATTAGTCAATTAATATTACATTGATATATTATGTAGGTACATACAGAGGGAATATTATATTAATATGTACAAATAAGCAGTATACTGGAATTACCTGGTTTTTTACTGAACACGCTGTAGTTAGTCAGTGATTCTCGAAACAAATATTAGTTAGTAGTCACTAAAACTTTATAACGACGCTAAATCGTATCAGCTGATCGTTGCAGATTGATGGATTTTAGTTAGTTGGTATAAAGGTTAGTAAGCTACTTAGCTAATTGTAATACTGAAATAATACTTTAATGGACTGCATACGTGCATTCCTCAACACACAACTAAAAATCGTGGTCATGAAACGAAATTCTTCATTATTGAGTTTATTTGTCAAACACTACATAGAATAATAACAGATTTTAAAAAGTGATATAAAGATAAAAAGTGATTCATGGAGAAAGAATGGGATACATTTACAAGCTTCTTCGCTAATAAATGCTGTATCTAGGTTTAACCTAATAAGTAATTACATCGGTTAAAGTCGAAGGATAGTTAGAGTGGCCTTTGACATTATAAATGACAATTGCTCCGCCTTTTGAAATCAATATCTTTGGTGAAATTTAAAATTAATAAAATATTCAAATGTTTTAATCTATGTCAAATAGAAGAGGGCACAGATGTCAATATTTAGTAGACTTTATAAATTCACCGTTATTCTAAGGATTTATCCTTAGTTACCAGTTATACTAAGTCCTAAGAAAGTTATGCAATTGCTAATTATTTAGACTATTTAGTAGTGCCCGTTAGTTAACAGGGCTCTGACGAGTTTTGGCCTACTTTACTCTATTAAACTCTTCATTAACTAGTAACGCTTCTAGAATTTTAAACTAAATAGCAAACCTCATTTAGGTCAATTTATAGTAAATGGTGGCATATTATATAGGAAATCTTCCTTAGATGAGAACAAATATAGGGCATTTGCATCGCAGCCAGTGTTTTACAGCTATTATTTTAGTATATCTGTCCTAGTATTTTGGCACCTGTTAAAGGGCAGATTTCACTGCTTTAATTTTCAGAAATTTGTACACTTAGCTAATTTTAAGAGTGTACAAATTTTTATACTAACTATTACGTAACTATTTAGCTCTTTCTGATTTGAATATTCTCGGCTATAACCACAGACTTTTATTATATAGTTAGACGTAGCATTCAAGATTCAGCGCAACATAAACATCTAGGCAGAAAACTGTAATCGACGCGATAATAGAAGGTACGGCCAACAGCCAATCAGAAAGCGCTAACGACGCTGCTATCTATTATACATGCAAAACTAGGTTTTTTCGCTATCGTCAAAACTTGTTTATTAATTAAGCTATAAGTCACATATTGTTGTAGGTCTCATTCTTCTTATGCAAATTAATATAGTTTTACTTTTTGCATCATGTACATTTTGCTTTCGACTTTTTTACTGTATTATACCGGTGGCGGTATAGTAGTTGGTTTTTCTGCCATCTATGAAATCAAAATTACTGTGTAAACAATCAAAACGAAATTGCACATTTTTACGCAAGTGCTACGTCTTGTTACATATCTTGTCTCAGGCTATAACACGTTATGTAGCGCAGTTAATTGGAGGCATTCGAACTAATTAATACTCAAGCACTGGGTTTACTCGTGGACTTCTAAATAATAGGTGCTGTAGGTACACTAGGTGTGATTGTGGTTTTCACGAGATAGTTTCAGAAAGCACTATTAAAATAAAGATTCTTCTGATTAACAAAAAAAATCAAATCATCTTTATAATTTTATGAACGCTTGTTAAATACTCTTCCATAGGCCCCTCATTAATTATTATCTATTTGTTTATAGCACGGAACAATATATTCTATGACGGCTCTAGCCCCAAGCTACTGGCCTGCTGTTCAGTTAAAATAGAATTATTAGTGAAGCAAATTCTATCGTGTTCTTTTTGAATAGAGAGATGACAAAATGAGGCTATTTTTAGAGCGTTGGGATTTACCTATTATAAATTAATGCAGGCACTCAATGAGGGCTTTTTAATAGTGCTCTCTGAAACAACCTCCGGTGTCTTCAACGTTCTGCAATTTGATTGGTTGACGAAATGCCAACAGGGTATACGCGCATATATTTTTTCGTCTTTAACATCTGAGTCAATTTACCTAACTTCGGTGGCAGTGTATTCCAATCGCCTGTTTTATAACAATAAACTAGAATTGACGTATATGTGTTACTAGTTGTGGTGTTTAGTGCACACAGTTGTTTATTTTAAGATTAAGTTTAATGCTTATTGATTTGTTTAACTTTGACGAATAGTTTTAATGAAATTGAAATATAGGAACAATGAAATATCAAATTCGATGAAGAAATAAGTTACATTACAGTGATTTATTTTGCTAATTAAAATATTTACAATTTCTCTTTGTATTTCTTTGTAAATCAATAAGATAGAAGTTGAAGAAATTCACATTTCATATCCAATAAAAATCTGACAAAACAAAGGTATTTTAGACAAATTCTAATCCTATTTATCACCAAACTCGATTTTATAGGATTCCCGCACATACTAAATTAAGGAAGGCTTGTTTTATTATATGTATGTCGTATTTTTTCCGATATGTGTCTGAAAGAAAAGTTTTTGTAATATTTGTATAATACTATTTCAACATTAGGCATTTTAGGGCTCGCAAGAGTGGCCAGTAGTTTTTTTTATTGGAATTTAGAAATTCTCTTCTCTCTGACTATTTATGAATGCACTTTATATTTGTAGAGTGTATCCAGGGAATCTGTTGAATACAGCTTTTGGCAACTGGTAACCTCTCTCCGCGGAAATGTCTGGGTTGAATACGGAGCTGACCTAAGTGCTGGTGAGGTTGGCTCTGGCTTTCCCACTAAGAAGAACACGAAAGTTGTCACAGAAGAACTGGAGAAATACATCTCTTCCGGTTGGAACCTGAATAATCTTCCGGTGAACGAGAAGTCTGTCTTGCGACATATTGATGTGGATATTTCTGGAATGAAGGTATGTTTACTCTCAAATGTTGAATTCCTTTTTGTGGAAGCTTTAATGTAATTGTTATTTTCGCGACGAATCATTTCCCAGATCCCGTGGTGTTACGTTGGAATGTGTTTCTCCTCATTCTGCTGGCATATTGAGGATCACTGGAGTTACTCCATCAACTATCTTCATCGGTATGTTTTTACATTGATTTGTCTTACTTATACATACTACCACAGTAGCATCGTATATAGATAATCTTACGTCATGGCTCGGTAATTTTGTTATTATAGAGGGGAGCCGAAGACCTGGTACGGTGTTGGGAGCGGTGAAGCCGATTTGTTCGAGCAGGTTATGCGAGATGAAGCGCCTGAACTGTTTGAGCAGTCTCCGGACCTTCTACACCACATTACAACGATCATGAACCCCAATGTCCTCATGGAACGGGGGGTCAACATCTGCCGAACTGATCAGCAAGCCGGGGAGTTTGTGATTACCTTTCCCCGAGCCTATCATGCTGGTTTCAACCAGGGTTTTAACTTCGCCGAAGCTGTCAACTTTTGCCCGGTTGATTGGCTTGGTTTTGGCCGGGACTGCATCAAGCAGTACGCGGACATGCATCGTCGGTGTGTCTTTTCGCACGATGAACTGGTCTGTCTGATGGCAGCCCGTTGTGAGGACCTTGATCCCAGCCTTCTCGAGGGCATTCAATTGGAATTAGAAAAGATTCAGGCTAATGAGAAGATGCAGCGCAAGATTGTGCTCAAGAACGGGATTCGGCGGACAGATCGAGTAGTTTTTGAAGATCTACCGGATGATGATCGTCAATGCATCCTGTGTAGTACTACGATGTTTCTCTCGGCTTTAATGTGTCCTTGTTCTCCGAGTAAGTATTGCCTGAAATGTTCATTCTGTTGTAGAATAGCTCATGAATCTATAATTCGTATTTACGTTTTATTTCTCAAAATTGAAGTATTTGACCTTGAAATTGTGAATTAGAAAGGTTTAACTGGATTATAATTCGATTTGATTGTCGTGTGAAAGGGTTGTGGATAAAATCACGAAGTGGTCACTTGTGAGATGAGAAATATGAAGCTACAATAAAATTAAAAACCCAAATTTCTCCCTTCAGAAAGAAAGCATAATCATGGAATACAAAAGTTACATATAAGTTAATAGTTTAAATAATATATATCATCAATTCGCTATAGACACATTTACAAATTTACTTACTACTAAGAATTGTATTACGCTATCAAATTAATGATAGAAATAGTAATTTATTGAAGCGTCAAAAGTAGAGATTAATAATTGCGTACTTCACTACATAACTAATAGGCAGAGCCATGTTTGCAGTTATATATATGTTTTCATGTTATATGTCATTAAGCTATGGTGTACCACAAGGATTTGATTCTTGCAATATTTAAATGATTGGATGATACTGTCTTCTTGAGAAATTTTTTTTTCTGTAATGACACAAATTTTTTCGTATTTAATGGAACTGTTGGTAGTAAAAAAATAAAGGCTATTGATGCCTTAAAACGGTAATTATTGGCTGTTGGAGATAACATATTACCTGTTCAGAAACAATAAAATAATTTCTGATCGTTATTTCAAAGTAGCTAATAAATTTATCCAGAAAACAACATATAATGTAGATTAAGAGTTTACTTATCATCATACATAAAATTATTCCCAGTCCAGAAAGTCTCCCTTACATTAAATATGACATCCAAAGCTAAAGGTGCAAAACTATATTATTAAATAAGATATACATAGTTCAATATATACAACTGCACACATTTTTAATAAGAAGAATAAGGAGACTCAAGTTTTGAGTGGAGAAAAAACCCTCTGAATTATTCCGAACATACCTCATGTTAAAATAATCGTTGTAGAAAGATATTTGTAATTACATAAAATTTACAACTCTCATAGTTTACCTTTCATCCATTTTACTCTATAAATTTTCACGTATTATTAGGGTTTGTATACTATGATTTGCCTTTTCGGGTTATTTTACAGTTTTTTATACTGATTAATGTATCATATTTTCCATTACATACAGATATACTAATTCGTTTTTTGTATGTGTTTTCCTGTGGTAACCAGTCAATTAGTTTGTTTCCTTGAGTTTAAGTTGTATTTTTACTGCTGTAAATTTGACGTCTTTATGTTAATGTTCCTCACTTATATCCCACTTCACCTAAAATACCTAAATTTGGCCAAAAACAAAAAAAAAGGTTTTGTGAGGAACCTTAAAAAACTCAAAAAAGATTTTTCTTTGCTTACTATTTTTGTTTTTTATGGTTTTCTTGGTATATGTATATTTTAGTGTTGAATTAAAAATGTTCAGTGTAAAATTCATTAGTAGGTCATATATTTTCTCCAGAAAATTTTACTGGAGATGACTACTATGTCCACATTTTCCAAATGAAAGATGATCTAGGAAATCCAAAATATGCTCAATTGGAAGCTTTGGTAAAATGCACAGTTTCGTTATCTCATGGCAATACAAGCCTAGAACAGGGATTTTCCTTGAATAAAGCACTGTTGCAGATTCATGGGACTTCACTCGGAGAAGAGACTTTGGTGGCCTTAGGAAATGTTCGTGACAAATTGATACATGTTGGTGGGGTGAAAAACTTTCTGATTACGAGTTCCCTATTGACTTCAGTC
>JAYRBW010002942.1:0-13891 GCA_036023295.1 Invenusta paracnida | reverse complement strand
TCTGTTTTCACTTATAATTAGATGAGCTAAAATATATGGGGGTCACCTACTTTAGAGGCCTATAGCAGACCCCCTGGGGCTGGGGGGGGTAACAATGATGAAAATATTATTAAAAGTTGTTAAACATAAAGTTAGGAAAAGTCATGAAAGCTGGAGATCATGCGATTGTTCAAATAACAATGGCAGCAAAAATAAAACAGGGCCCCGATTTAGACCACCCCCCCCCAGCATGGATAGGGTTAAAGTACATTTGCGGGTAATTAAATTGTATTCATAAATGACTTCGATATAATTCATAAAAATAACGCGCAAGGCTGATAATTGTCTGATTTTTAGACAATGTATACCAGCTTTAACTTTTCAAATAAATTGAATTTTAACAGTTAATGGTAAGACATGATTTAGGTATTTATTCAACATATTTATAATAATATATAAAGCATGTCGTATGTATGTATGTTCAAATTCATTATATTTAAGTATATTTATTCTGACAGAAAGTCATTCACACACTGTTTAAAACACGAATTAGTTTCAGGATTGTGTTTATCACAACAAAGTTTCAAGGTCAACGGTTGCTTAGTTCCCGAGTTAGCCACTTTGAGTATATACTTTCTATTCTATTTAAAGCTTTTGTTAACTTCTATGCTGCAGTGACCCACATAGAACATTATGACTGTTTTTCTTTTATAAATCTATTCATAACTGACATTTAAATTAGTTCAATAAAGTTCCTCTTATTGATATATACTTAGATGTGAAACTTCTTCGGTGGTTTTGACATTATAACTCACATTGCTGTACACATCTTACATAAAATATTAAAATGGCTATGAAAATATGTTAACATATTCAATATATTCTTAGTATGCCCTGAAATGTAAATATACGTTAGAATTTTGGAAGAATTTTATAGATTTAAATATATAAATACACACATAACATTTTTTAAGCAGAACGCAACGAACGAACCATTGTTGTTATTTTACAATCAGTGCATTTAATCCTCCTAACAATCCTCTCGACATGATGTACCTATTTGCGTGTTTTGTGTTTAGCTAATGCAGTTAAACTTTTATTTAATACTTTATTTTTGTATGATTTACTCCTTTTGCAAGATTTGTTAACAATAAAGTATTTACGCACATCAACATACGTGTATGTATATTTACAAAATATACCAGCAAATATAAAGTTAGATATATTTTATGTAGATTTCCAAATTTCCGGCAAATAGACATTTGTAGAAAAGCAGTACCTACGTCGTATATTCTTCAAGAAACTTTCAAATATGTTTCCATAGCCTTGAGCAAAGTATAATTCCTATAGCAGAATATTGTGGGATATATAATTCAACCTATTTTGACATGTATAATTAATTGAAATAAAGAAATAAATGTGAATTGTTATTTGTGAGAAGAGTCAAGACATGTCATTTGTTGATAGTTCAAGCATATATCTGGCTTGTTACATGTGTAAATACAGACACTGTACATGTAATAATGTGAAACGTACATTATTATTTTAAGAGAGCTTGTGCTTTGTCTATAATCTAACATTAAAAGCCAATGCCATGGGAATTGTCTATCGCATTTTCCTTTCAAACATCTTTTCCTTTGTCTGCATATACATTATAACCTACGGTCTATTTTTAAGGTCTGGCTTATCTATTATTTGAGAAATCCATTTGTGTGGGTAGACAGGCTTCATACCGTATACCAGCTGTAAACAAAATTTGTGATTAATTGTCATGAAGTCATTATAAAGAATTAAAAGGGAATTAAAAGCTTCCAAACATTTTGTTCTGAACGCAGAAAACATATAAAGTACGTCATATGCTTCCCTTTTCTATCAGAATTGCAGATATCCCCTAATAATATATATATATAGAATATAGCATGTTAAAAGTAGTAATTGGCCACTTATCGTGTATATTAGATTATAATCTACCGGTAAGATCCCGGTTCGATACTCGCATGTCACTGATGAGCTCCACGTAGAGCTCCGGTGGTCAAGCAGTTATAGTGTTCGCACTGTAATCGTGAGGACCCCGGTTCGATTCTCTGCATGTCACTGATGAGCTCCATGTAGAGCTCCGGTGGTCAAGCAGTTATAGTGTTCGCACTGTAATCGTGAGGACCCCAGTTCGATTCTCTGCATGTCACTGATGAGTTCCACATAGAGCTCCGGTGGTCAAGCAGTTATAGTGTTCGCACTGTAATCGTGAGGACTCCGGTTCGATACTCTGCATGTCACTGATGAGCTCCACATAGAGCTCCGGTGGTCAAGCAATTATAGTGTTTGCACTGTAATCGTGAGAACCCCGGTTCGATATTCTGCATGCCACTGATTAGCTCCATAAATAGTGATACGTGTCTGGCATTTGGGTATGCGGCGATTGATAAAAATTTTTAAATTATAGACTAGTATTTTACTGGACCACACCACCTGCCACGTCTACAGTCTCGGTACGATAACGCAAAGAGCTACTTTTTGTTATTTAAAAAGAAAATCCGCTATCCGTCAAATAACCAAATATGTATGTGTATATTTATTAAAGGAGCTATCGAATAAAACTTTTTCATTTATTTAGTACTTAATGTTCAAAACAATATATCATTTATTGATTCACTCCGAATAACAGCTTGTTTTCAGTCAAGCATTTAATCAATACCAATCGATGAATTTGTAAATCTACTTCTCTCAGATTTATATTCCAGTAAATATGTAAAACACAACGTTTTAAATATAACAAATATTTCTGATTCCGGCTGTGACAGTGGATTTTAATAGTGATAAACGTGGTTTCGTGAATTTTATGCGCTTAGAGTAAGTTTTTTCCCTACCTACGTATAATATACCGAAAGACGCTTTCTGCTCTATGCAATCGAGAGGGACAATGGGTAGGTAATGCTTTTTAAGTAGAAATCCAGCCTAAACATAGAAAACAGACTTTTATGACAAGATTACATAAAATTTCCCTTATAACCCAATTTATACTTTCCCACACTTTTGCTGTGAGTTTCTAAGGCTCAAATGGAACAATGTGAGCTTTCCTGATGTTTCTCAAATAATGTTTTACCATTTTTAGCGCTATATCCATTATTATGCATTAATGGTCACGTGACCACACTGGGTATTGATTATTATTTTTAGTATTATTATTATTGATTGGGTATTGATTAATTTCATGTAAGTACAGTACGTTACGAAATACGATAAAATTAAATTTTCTTGAAGAAAATAAACTTTTTTTAAATTTCATTAATTGAAAAAATGATAAATACAGATATTTTTCCTTTTTTTGTTGTATCAAAACAAATATTTTCCCCGATTTTTGTATTGTTATATTGTTAGAGAAGATCTTTGTTTAACAACTCCTTGCGAAATGTCCAAACCCAAACGTACCTCAAGAATACCTCGGCTAACTAACTATATTCGTCAATCAAGGAATAAGGTTGGCCATTATGAATGGCAATAATGCCCTTACTTTATATGACTATATGACTTGGAGAATTTATATTCACAGACTTCTAACCAATTTAGACAAATATTTACATCAAATGTATTGTAAACAGTATATGAAAACAAATAAAATCCTTTCATCAAACATATCTCAACATACTCGTATTTCCCAAACAATCGATATTGGATTCCATAATCCCTTTGTGAGATTCGGGGTTTTCAATTTCAAAACATTCATTTTCATTTCCGCAAATAAATAAAAAGTCTTTCATGTTTTATGACGATCCTTATATAGAACGCAATATAAGTCTTGAATGAAATTATTTATTGTTCCCTCATAATTATAGGCTTATAGAGATTAAATCAAAATCTGTGCATATAGATCATTGATATATTTAATTGATAAATTTACTGAAGATGAGATAAGAAAATATTTATACTTGTAGTGTGAACAATATGGGAAATTTGACTACATAACTGTACATTTGTACCTTTCATTTTTAGTAATTATACTTGTGTATATCAATTTGCATACATTACATAGGACATATAATATGTGTTCCTCTTTCTACAAAGTAATAATGCGTTATCGATGTATTTTTGCGATTGTTATATACATAATTATGTAGTGTAGATGAAGCTGCTTAAAAAAGCTGTTGTCAGCATATTTAAGGTAAACATTATTCCTTGAAAAGTATAAAGATTTATATAGAAGTAAATTAAGTATACATTGAGATAAACTTCAACGGAAACTATTTACAGGTAGGAACATGTTTTTTGGCGAACAAATAACTTCCAGTATGTACATTATGCAGAGTAGAATTAGTTCCATAATAAAGGCGTAATACTATTGTTATTGAAGTCTATTATATTCAATCCATCTGAACGGATTTGTATAAAGAGCAATATTAAACAACTGAACGAGAATCAGGGGCATTCCTTGTGGGAATAAGGAACATGAAGCTCAAGATACAATTAATATTCTGTCACATAAGTATAATATACGGCAAAATGCAACCGAATTTACCTAACTTAAAAAAAACAGGATATAAGTGCAATCATTTGAACTGAGTTAATGTTACATGTTTATTTATCTTGTGAAGAATAATTTGAGTCGTTCTCTGTAGTCTATTGAGCACACTCCATATTCCATGCATCGTTTGTAGATTTTGAGGCAGACAATAGACTACCCAACTCTCTAGTTAATGTATCTGTCCTCTAGGATAAAATACAATATTAAGTAAAAACATATGTCAGTAGACACGTTTTATTGTTAATTAAAAGTAACCGAACATTTTTGTATTTATCTAAAATGTTTTGGTGTTGTAATTTCCATGGAGACATTAGACCCGTTTGTCGTAATATTTTTGATAATGTTGAATAGCGTAAGTTTCTCACAATATAAGTATTAACTGAGGGTTAAATATATTTCTGTAATATGTAATTTTAATAAACTGATCGAGTGAATCAGCCAGAACGAATTAACAGCCAAACAGCTTAGATTAAATTATTCAAACGTGTTAATTCAAAACAAACTTTGTTAACTAAAAAACAAAGGCAAAAATATCGTTTCACTAGAAAGCTATTCTTGCCTTTTGACTTTGAAAGAGAACAATAGATAATAGAGAGACTTAACACAGATAATTTATGCGCAACGATTTACTAGCAGATATATATATTAATCAATAATTTACATCAACATTTTCACTAATTAAAAAAAACAAAAATAGTAATACCTAATAATAACAAGTTTCCTTGCTGGTCGATAATTCATATCTACCTATAGATGATAATATACCTTTGCAAGAAGCGGTCAATAGTGTTGCTGTTTATAATCGAACTCAATATTTCAATTTAAGCTGATATTATATATATTGGTGAAAGTTGGTAAGAACAAAATTAGTTCCATATGTTATTATTGCACCTATATTATAACATACATAT
The DNA here is from genome assembly GCA_036023295.1 of Invenusta paracnida. NCBI lineage: Eukaryota > Metazoa > Platyhelminthes > Proseriata > Coelogynoporidae > Invenusta > Invenusta paracnida. Next base: position 8,482 of record JAYRBW010002942.1, on the reverse strand, counting down.
ATATGTCAATGTACATATCTATGCTAATAAACGCTTGATCCATTTCTATATATTATACAAAGCTTTACAATAACCACAGGACTATATCATACACCACCTGTACCCAAAGTGTCTTTTTAAAGGAACGTGGACTACATTTTGACTTGACATTGATAATATGTTTGTTAGGCTTCACACACTCTTCTTAGGTTCCGAAATCTTAGTTCATTACTATTGTACTATTGTACCATTACTACTATTCATTAAAAATTGTATTTGTCCTTTGACATTACCTATATAATAATTGGCTGTACGATAGTTCTGCAGTGCATAAACTGTATTTACACAACTTATTGGACATATTCTACTCTTCAAATAACCCACGATTGAAATTATTAGTGACAGTAAGTAGGCACCTAATTATACATGCAATACGAACGGATTGGCACTGTGCATTTCTACATTTATAATAACTTGTATGCGTTCATCGAGTACAAAATTTCTTTTGATTATTTTATGTAAATTATTTAAGATCATTTTTTTAATATTCCGCACAATTTTAATTGATAGTACCTTGATTAAGTTAATATACCAAATAATAATTTGCGATTTGACCGATTTTATGTTAAATATTGCTATATATGATGTATATATTATTAATTAAACAAATATGTATTACTAATTCCTCGGCATCAACTAAGAACAGGTTACATACAAGAATTCGAAATATCTGTTTTTGAAGTGTTAGTTTTAATATTTTAACATTTAAGCTCAATAATTATATTACTATAATACTACTTAACTTCGAAACACACTACAATTTAATTATCCTGATCAGAAAGTTGCTACATTTTGTATAAAGTGAAATTATCCTTAAAAAACCCAATTCTCAATTTTGAATTATGAAACAAATCAATTAATGGATTATTAATATTGGGAAAGGTTAATTGTCCTTTACTTGAGTTAGTTGTGATTGACAAAACATTAGAGATTAAGAAATAAGGATACAATTAAATAGGCAACCTAAATTAAAGCTTATAAATATCGATAATATTCCTTTGTGCCAATTCTGTAGAAGTTTTATATTGTCCTGAAAATAGCGTATGGAAAAATTATTGTAACTTGTGAATCTTTTTATAGATGCGATAATAATTAAACCACATCTATAATTTTTACGACACATTAAACGTGTATTCAACGTGTAGAAAGACACTGTTTCCAATATTTTAGAAAATTCATTTCAGTTATTACTGTGAAGACTTGACAATTTCAATATCGGGAGTTCACTGGAGTTGCCAGTGGAACAAATTAATTATCGTTAATGACTTAATTCAACAATTTTAATGTTCAAATGTTTGTTGACATGTTCCCTATATCTCGATCTCTTCTTCCAATACTACTTCTCTTCTCTCTCTCGCTCCTAAACCTTCGAGATATTTTTTATCGCAGGCCTTGTATGCTCATTTGTTGAATCCCGACTTTCTAACATTTGGAATTTAGACACAACTAATAGTGTATATATATTCCATAGTTCTGGAGGCTTCTTGTTGCCTTGAATTTAAAAATGCCGAGCTTTTACAGTCACAATTTGTAATGTGTTGTATCATATCGTATGTGTATAACAATATTTTTAAAATATCAAAAATCTAATTATATTGATAATATACATATCTAGAATTCAATGAGCGTTTTCCCAGTGTCGCTCTTTAAGAATCGTTCGGCGTTACCATAGCAATTAAGTCGGTCACGTATGTTAGTTTGAGTTTTAAAGAAAGTTATTTGCATGAATATTATATTCACTTTTTGTCGTTCGTGTCATGTTTAGTCTATAGCGATTTTCTTTAAAATACATGTTTCATTTTAATGCTCACCTTTAAATTAGAGAGAGACAAAAAAATCGTTCATTGCCAAAGTTTCCTATTCCTGGCAAAAAGAGCGCTCCTTTCATTCCACCTTTGGAAAACGCTCTTTAGTTAATCGACTTTCTAGAATACAAATAATTCAAACGTACGCGACGGTTATATCACATTGGATGCTACGAATTAAAAGTTAACGGAAGCGTCCCATTAAACAGGAAGTAGGTATATACATTTCAACCGCTTACGCGTCCGGTAACTAAGTAACAGCTGAGGTGACCTTGAAACTTTTGAATCCTCGAGGCGGGACCGTTTTATTAGATCCTTCCTTAGTAACGCGGTGATTTAAGAAGGTCAAATAATATTGTTTATTCCAATCAAAACATATTAAACGACATCAAGAAAATATTGTCGACTTAAATATAGTACATTTGTAAAGCTTCCAGTATTTTTTAAAAACTTGTAAAATCTAAAATTGTGAAGTTCTAATTATGTTTAATTTAAATTATTACATCTATATTTGATTGATTTTATGAAAATGTACTCCCGAAGACATCAACTGTTTCTTTGAGATAAATGTAGTCGATTAAAGTTGAACATTGTCTACGTGTATATATTTTTTTGAATTCATTTTACGTTGTTTACTATTTTTATAAAAAAATTTGACAGTAATAAATCGATGTTTTGTTTTACTATAACAAATTATAAATATATGTTTTGAAACTGTTGCCAAATGGTAAAATGTGTTGGATAATTTTAATATCTAATTATAGTAATAAAATAAAATAAAATAAAATAATACATTTAGAAAATTTACTTCGTTTTATAGATTTCTGTCATCAGAAAATTATTCATTACAAATTCTCAAAACATTCTTAGTTGATCCTTTTATATTTCACAAGTCTAATTCTGCTCCTCAGATATTTCAAATGCATCTTCAAGTCGTAAGGCTGATTATTGATTTACAAATTACAGGTATGCAAAAAGAAGGACATAATTTAAGATTTCGTGGACGATAAATATAAAAACCGGACTCCTTTCCTTTTTGCCCCGCCTGCCACCTCGGGCATACTCCTCTTCCTTTCTTTGCATTCCTCTCTTCTCGCAATATTTACGTACCTATTCTTTCACTTCTATCCTTTCGCTCTCGTCATATTTCTTTCGGCGTTATAGTAAAGGGCAAGTTCCTCTCAGAAATGGCAGACTCACGTATTCCAATAAATAGAAACGTGATTAACGGGTGTGTTTAAACAGAGAGAAGAGTGCGATGTTTGCTATCAGTAGTATGTTGCTATCAGTAGTATGTTGCCATCAGTAGTACGTTTGCTATCAGTAGTATGTTGCCATCAGTAGTATGTTGCCATCAGTAGTATGCTGCTATCAGTAGTATGTTGCCATCAGTAGTATGCTGTTATCAGTAGTATGTTGCCATCAGTAGTATTTTGCTATCAGTAGTATGTTGCCATCAGTAGTATGCTGTTATCAGTAGTATGCTGTTATCAGTAGTATGTTGCCATCAGTAGTATGTTGCTATCAGTAGTATGTTGCCATCAGTAGTATGCTGCTATCAGTAGTATGTTTGCTATCAGTAGTATGTTTGCTATCAGTAGTATTTTGCTATCAGTAGTATGTTTGCTATCAGTAGTATTTTGCTATCAGTAGTATGTTTGCTATCAGTAGTATGTTGCTATCAGTAGTATGTTGCCATAAATAGTATGTTGCTATCAGTAGTATGTTTGCTATCAGTTGTATGTGGAGGTAGATGCTCTTTAACGCGCGTGAAATTGAAGACGTCGACAATAGAACAAGTTTCTTTTCAATATTTCTGGCTTACTTTTAATGTGTATTTCCCATATTAGTACATTGTATGTTGGAGTGTTTCCTTGCATTCTTTGAGGCGTTTCTGCTTTGGTATCGTCTTCATTGTTATATTGTATACAGAGCGGACAAAGGGAGGTTACTTTCTTAAGTGTACCCACTTTGCTTGGTGGCATATGAGACGCTTTTTGGTATAAAAAGCTCCAAATATTTCACTCCGCATGCGCAAAAGTTTAATACTAACTCTTTGAAGGATGTCACAGAATATGTTTTACTTTATAGTTAACAACAATAAACAATAAACAATAAAGTGAACTACACATATGCTATGCAGTTAATAGTCGCATTTAGGTAATTAACTTTGGGTTGGTTATAATTGGCATTCAATATTTAACATTTAAATTCTTTGCATGATATTTAAAGTTTTCATCATAATCACAAATTATTGATCCGAACCTCCGAAATGAATTACTAACTACGAGAAGGGAAATGCACTTTCTCCGTAATGTAGGCGCGGGAATCCAAACGAGTTTAATTAATTATAAAACATTCTTGTTTAGGTAAACTCAAAGCAGGAATATCGATTGATTCAAATACGCCTACTTAACATCGCTGCATAACTTTGTCTACGCGAGATACAAAGGCCTGAATTTACAACCTGATCCAATCTTATTTTATGGAGACATCATCGATTTCTGTAGATTCTAGCAGTGAAAGCATTTTCTTCTGTAGCTGGCCAAATTACCCAGATATCGCGATTATTAATTAGAGTCTCGACCGATCGATTTATTAGTTGTTAAAGGGAGCCTAACTAGCCCCAAGTAAAAATACCTGGGCTGCCCCATCGATTTAGGCTAATTTAATCACCTAGAAGTCGTTAATTCATTTCTGTGATCTCAACTAAAAGGCTGTCCGCATTATTCTCGAAGGTATTTTAGGACAAAATCAATATAGAGGAGATGAATCTCTCTGTTGCAATACTCTACGACTATGTATATATGTTGAACTTGTAGTAGGTAAAAAATGATATCCAACAATATACATTACGCTAATATTATATTGGCGGTTCGTTAACTCACATAATATATATATTTGCGTAATAATTCGAAATCTTAGATTTTTCGCAATATGACACTTGGCCTAATGGGGAGATGCATTTATCCTCATTTAAAGCTGGTGTATGTTTTATAGCAACCGAAACACTATTGTTGTTGATTTGAATTATCATATTGATTTATATAGACGTCTGTTTGGTCTGCATACATGTAAGGCCCTTCGCATGACGTATGTAAATATTATACTCCATAATTAATTTAATGATATACACAACTATCTCCAATAACACAATGTGTTTCATTCCGTAGATTGATAAGATATGTATCCGGGAATTATGTACGCTTGTCGAAATGAAAAAAAACATTATCTGGTAAAATTTGCTGCTACATCGAGTTGGGTTTATATACATAATATGTTTAATCACCTGAGTAGTGTCACCTATATGTTATGTTATTATAATACTGCGTTGACATTATTTGAGCTCTATATGTATATCTCTATTATCTTGCTCGATGTGAACTTAACATGTGTACCGATATAGTTTATACATTTACTTTATTATTACCTACTCAGTATACACAGGACTTTAACTGGAGCTTAATTTGTGTTCACAATTCCGATGTTAGTCTGCTATGAAAAAACATGGCGCAATGTTAAAGCATATTCTCTCTCTCTTTCGTTTAATTTTTCTAGCCGGAAAAAAATGAATCTCGCAGAATTCATTCTATATACATTATAAGATAGAGTTGCGTGTTTTTGTATTTTATATTTTACATTTTCCTGTTATCTTAATAAAATCAAAATTATTCAATTTCTTGTATTTTATATTTATTAAACCTAAGCCGACGCTTCGCAAAATCTATATAATTAGAATATGCTAATTTGTTCTTACTGGCAAAGTATTCTTTTGTTGTTTTAATAACAAACAAAAAAGTTTTTTTTTATAATACCATCCATTCAATGTAAAAAATAATGTGTTGGAATAATTCAAAATAAAGAAATTTCAGAATCAAAACGTATGATTAATGTTGATTTTTTTTAGCAAGAATAGTTTGAATAGTCGTTTTTTTTAAACGAACTGAACTTACTACGAAATTATAATTTTATCTTGGCAGCAAAATTGTTATTGTTTATTTTATTGGGTTATTCTAGGAATAAAATCAACAAGACATTTACATGTTTAAGTATTAATGGAAATTTGCATTTAAAATGAAAAGAAAAAAAGACGCTTCGTATAATATAAACCAGTGGCTTGAATTGATATTTGGAGATCCTATAAATCACCTTTTGTAATACCCTTGAAAATCTGACACTAAATTGACACTAAATTCTGTACTTTCACTTGCCTTCGTCTACCTGTGTTTTACCCTCTCCAACCAACTCACGCGCTTCCATTGTTATCTTTGAGAGGTTTGAATATATTATATAAAACATATTAATTAAGTTATTGTACGGATGCACGCGGTTTTTTTTTTCATTTTGATGCCAGAATAAAAGAAAACCCGCTCGTATCTATAATTTTAGAGATATCTTTCCCGGCGCATAAGACGACTTACATATACTACGCAAAAAGCCATATATTGATTTTTCGGATAAGTCATAATGCCAGAAGTATACCTGAGCTGCCCACGTAACACACCCGACACTCACAATACATAGTTGTTATAACTGTGAAAAAGAGTTATATTAACGTCCATTATTTATTGTTATATTATCCGCGTGGTCTATGCATTATACATCTTTCCACACAGTCATAATCAAAGTATACTAGACTGAAGTTGTACGCAATAATCCAGGCATGGAATGGGTGAGGTCGTGCTCTTTTTCTATTTCGTTTCTTCCGTTGCCTTTCAAACGAAAATCACCGCCTTTTGTAGTGTTATCTGACTATATTGTTTGTTGGTGATAAACGATTTCCATTCCATGACAATGACGAGGACACTATTGTGCCCCTATTGACTTTGTTGTTCGCTCTTTTGTACACGATCAATGTAATAAGGGAATTTATCTATCATAAGACGTGTGCAGTGGTCAGCGCGCTTTATAGGAATTTAAAAAATGCGTATATATTTCTAAAAGTACCTACATCTAAAAGTCACTGAATGTTGTATTAAAAAATCCTTTATTCTTTGCTCTAAACTATCTGGGTAATATAATCTTCATATAAAACTATTTACTTCTAAAGAATATATTTATTACATTTTTACATTAGTTAGAATAGGTATTCATTGAAAAATATTGAAAAATCTTATAATAATCGACACAGTTTTGTGTTTGGCCATTTTTTAAGATTTGTAATCTTTTGGCTAGGAGTAATCCGTGTTTAGCCTTCACAATTTGATAAAGAGACGATGTTTGCAAATCCAAATAACTGTGGTTGTCCTGTTGTTTTGATAAACAATTTCTACAAGAGTTTTTTAATTTAATTTAATTTGCAAATATTTAATGCAGTTAAATTTATACTACTGATAATATAAAAGTAGTGCAATTAGGATACATATATTTATTACAGAAAACATTTTTATAATATTATACACTTTAAGTAAATATTATAATTTATGACAACCTATCAAAGCAGCAGCATTGTTATCGTACATTGATCCTGTCATAGATTTTTAACAATTCAGGAAATTATAGATTATAAACATTATTTAAGATAACATATACTAAGTTCAAAAATCCGGATATATACACTTTAGGTACTCCTTTACTTAATAAGTATATAATATTAGAAGCTTTTATAAACATTTTCCACATATGTAAACGATATATGTAATACCAAAATAAAATGTTACTTTTAATCTTATTCGGTGGCGCCATTTTTTGGATTGATGATCCACTTTTTTCGTTCATGAATCGAATTCTGCTCTCTGCTAGCTATTTTATAGGGATCATTTGTGGGGTCGCGGTGATGTCGCATGTCAAACAAAAGTTGAATGTTGGCGCCGTCTCATACTTACATAAATAAAACTATTGACTGCTCTATGTGAGTTTCCAGGATTTCTTGTTCAGAGTTTTCATCTGCGTGCACCATTTTAAATTATCTCTTGTTTGGTATTTAATCTACGAAGCAATGTTTTCATCGAAATGCCAACATTTTGTCAATCGTTGGCGTGTTTTTCTCTCTACTTTATTGTATGTATGTTATTTTATGCAAAACATATTTTTCCTTCTCATAAATTACTTTATACTGTTACTAGTATAAGGATGTATAAATATTTATATATTTGTAAAATAAAAAAGAAGGCTACTTCGAAGTTAATATGTTAACAAATCGATATGAAAATTAACATTTTAATATGCCCACATTAGTATCATCATATTTGTTTTTCTGAATTCAATACACATTCTTATATCGGTAATGGATCTACCTATTGAGTCTACCCATTTATCGAGAGAATATGTCTGCTTTTTAGATTTATTATAAAATAATTATAATACTGATTTCATATCACATAATGTTGTAAATTTTATCGACAACAATTTTTTAAATTTTTTTAAATTTATTTAAATTAGGTAGTATATAAAGCAGTGTAGAATATTCACTATCAATTATTTTCTAGACTCAGGACTATTTTCGAATTATTTTAAAGTATTTACGTTGTCTGACAAGTACTATAACATATTAACACTAGAAGCGCGGCTATTTTAATATACCTAGAAGTGCGGATCCGTCACCTGACGGATTTCATTTTCTTCGCACATTTAGGGATTCAAAAATAATAAATAATAGCTAAATAACACAGAATTAGTAATTCTACATGATAGTGGGA
>JAYRBW010002931.1:0-13892 GCA_036023295.1 Invenusta paracnida | reverse complement strand
TTGTATGTATACAAATTATACCTACCCTAATGTTTAACATTACAAGTTTTTTTAAATTGTGAAATTTGACAATTATATATTTAAAAAAACTAAACATTTAACATTTTGATGACTTTAGGTGTTTTTTTTTCTCGGATCTAGGGGGGGGGTCAAAAAATCACGTGATGTAAATTTACATGGGGGGGTTGGGCAAAACATCACAAAACGGTCAAAAATGTTAAATTTTGACATCACGTGATTGTTGAACGCCCCCTAAGTAATATGTATAACAGTTTAAATAACATAAAAGATCGGAAGAATCCCAAAAATAGCAGTCATAGTATCCATATTGTGTATATAAAAAAATCTTTTTGCTGTATGATGTTCATGACAACATCAAATCAAATGAACTGCAGTTTATTATTCAGTTTAATAAAGAATGACATTGTGAGCATAATAAATTTATCGCATGAATGATATACATAAGAACTTATTAAATTGGGAAGCAGCTCTTAAATTCATGATCAGTCATGTGTTACACTTTCGATACATACGGTATCATATTATATAAATGCCATTCACAACAAAAACTCAGAGAAATGAATATTATTCAAAGATATTCATAGAAATATTGCTTTGTAGAAATTAACAATTTCTGCTTGATCTCCTAATCTATATGCCTCTATACCTCCATATATAATGAATCCATGTATTTCACATTATGTATTGCTTATAGTGGGGAAGATAATAATTTTTCAAGCAATCTTTTTCTCTGTTATCCTATTTAAGCTCGTATATAGTATAATACAATATATTTATACACATCACACTTTCATATAAAAAAATCAGCAACTGAACTTACGTAGTTCCACATCCTCCCCCTACTAGCCTCATTCCATACTAAACGTTCCGTTTTGATAATTTTCCGTCAACTTCCTGCCTATTTTTTTGCAGACTGATTGCAGAACGGCTGCCTAGAAGAGAAATTGTAATTTACATTTTATTCAGCATTCTAATTGTCCTTTAGATAGTATTCCCTCCTCATCCTTATTTCTGTTTTTCTCTTCTTCTCCTCCTCCTCTCTCAGTTTTCTCCCGACGCGCTTTTACTATTCATAGAGAAAACTTGTTCAACACGTCCTGACATTGAAATTCTCGGCCAACTTTCGAGTATATATATATATATCTATGCCTATATCACGTCGCTTTAAAAAATAGTGTATAGTAGATATAAGTCACAAGCAACAAGAAGATAACAGCACAACTGCGCCTACGAGACCTACTAACTGCAAACAAGAGTAAAATCGCTGGTCGTTCGCCCTCAAGATGCGAAAAAGTTGAGTTCAGAAAACTGAGTCAGGAGTTCTCGGGGACAACATTATTAGCGCAGTAAATAATGAAGTTTCCAGAATTCTAGTAGACTTTCCAACTTATCAGTTGGGTTTTACTTGGGCGTGTGGTCATCCTTCGTCTTACTTTCTGGAATCCGGGGTCTTCCTTACTGTCAAATTCGATTAGATTTGTCGCGGCAGCTCTCCCATTGAGCAAAACTGAGGAAGTTGACGCTTTGGGAGAATGCCATTAGTTATGTAGTCATAGTAAGCAACTAAGAGTCACTCCCATTGCAGTATACGATGCATGCGCATGCAGTTTCGCATTTCCTAAAAACAAGGCAGAGCACACGACAGTTAAAATGTTACTCGTTAGGTTTTTTTTTCCACATGGGATAGAGAGGTAGCTGGATGGTATATTCCATTATTGTCTTTCTCACTTTGCTATTTTTGCAGTATAGCAACTTACAGCAACAGGGGTGTAGGCGATATAATAAGAGATTTAGGAAGGTATCCTCGTCTACAATTTGCATGCAATCAGCTCGCAGTGCGGACCATCAAATGAAGTATTTACAAAAATGATACGACGGTGGAATGCCGCGTTTGCAGCGTTTTTACTCTATTTATAAACAGAGACAAAGCGGCGCATTTATTTGTGTGTGTATACTTAAATATATTTTTTGCATAAAAAATCTTAGAGAGCGTCTTTTAGAATAACAGGGTTGGAAAATAAAAAAAAGGGAGGAGACTTTTTATGAAAGAAACTTTGTGACAGTTAGGCACGGCCGGATTATTTGAAGTAGGTATAATGTATATATATATATATACTAAGAAAATAGTCCCTATAATATAAGCACGTAGATACACATATACTCAACTTACTATAGAGCTAAATATATAGATAACCGATTAGATGCAAACCGATTACAAGCTTTTTTTTAAATCTTATAAACGTAGTTAGAGGCGCTAAATTGTTTATGTATAATTGAATCTATGCGCCCGTAGCATCAATATGCCAATTTAATAAACACGTATAATCCTATATTTTTCTAAGATTTTGAATCATAAAATGTCAGGATTATTTTAAAATATTTTCATCATATATAATAATATGGGTTTTATACACATAATTTTTGTATTATATTTAGGTTTGTATACACATAATTTCAATGGTGAAGTATTCAAATTATTTATATAATACAAGTTTTACTACAAACTAATTACATTACGACTTACAATATGATAAATTTTTACATTTAAAGAAGATAATTTCTTCAAGAATTGATCCTTTGTCGGAATAATGATTGAGTGCAGGTAGAACACAGGACATTTTGTAGACAGAATTAAGTTAATAATCAACCGTTTGAATCATTGTCGACATCGATTTCCCTAATCTATATTATTAGAAGAACGCTAAGAGCTGAGTTGGAACCTTATTGAGACGAAAAGGGGATGAGGAAATATTGGCAGAAGCCGAGAATTTAAATCGAGGAGTTCACCTCAAAAGGATGCTTATTTCAATCGAGATCCTAGGCAGTGAGTAAAAAGAATTATTGACAACAATGTAGAATCTTTCTTTCATCGCATTTTATAGGAGCAATGGGTGGTGGTAAGTTCTTCTAATAAAAGCCATACTCATTGCACAAAGCCTCATTCGATTTTCTCAATAAAACAAGCAGCTCTCCGCAGTAATTACTAACTTGAAGAAAGCGTATTGATGAGGCTTGAATGCATTCAATAAATGTATTTCTTGTATATATTTTTTAGGAAATATTCAGTCATATTTAGAATCTATCAGTCATAATATATTTGTTGCAGAGCTGTATCTGCGGCTGTTCCAAATATTTACGTAATGAATTCTAAATACATATAGACTTGAAAGGCTTCTTTATTTTACTGAATAAATGACGAAAAATGTAATCAGCGCATTTGTCTCGACCACAAAGCTGAAAATTATACAAAGAAAGTTTTCATTAAATACAATTTTCAATTCTAATTTACAAGCTAAATATTTCTTTAAATAACAAGAAATGCTTCATAATTTTTTATCTGTTAAATTTTTTAAATATTATGTATTTAATAATTTTCAGATTTCATTAGAACTATTGTCATAATTTATTAATTATTAGATGCATTCGGTACATTGTTTATATTATATATATGAAAGAAACAATCTAATAAAATTACTTTTTATTAGCAACTTACATTTTGTTTTACTTATAATCAGCGATTATAAACATTAATTCTAAATTGAGTTTAATTTAAAACGTGTGCCAATTAGTTTTTTCATTTTTTAAATCTATACAAATATATTTAATAAGTATATTAAATTTACGTACCTACTCGAAAATTGCGTTGGTTCAAAAAATACTTTATTCGAATATGTAATATTTGAAAAAATTACATTGCTAAAATGAACTGAGCCATTTATCAAAAGTTATTAAACATCATATTTTTAATTTCAGAAAGATAAATCTTTACTCTATTATATATATATAATGTAATATGTAACGCAATTATATATATATATATTGCGGACAACGTAATAATAGAAAGCACATAATATAAATTCAATGTATTAAAACAATTGCGTTGTCCTCGATATATATATGTAACATACACATGTATATCCATATACATATCATAAAAACATAATTACATTTAACATTAACTATACGTATTTTTATGATAAAAAAATCGACACAAATAGCATGAAAATTTATATTAAAAAAAAAAGATTTACTAAATATAAAACGATTTCAGAATTCTTGAACAATATACCACTTCTTCTTATTTCATTCTAAATATTATCATATAATATATACACACATATGCACATACTAAAATTAAATAAGCATACTTTTAGTCAATAAAAATGCACCTATTGATTCTTTGTGTGCGTTTTAATGCTTACATTAATTCCATACATTCCATCCATCAGAATGAATTACCATTTGCAAAATGAAGCTGTAGCCACTCATACCATTCTGCATAAATAGGTAAATAACCTATATACACTATATACACCTATATAAATGTACTATAAGGCTTGACTTTGTCTGGTATATTTTAACGCATAAATACCTTTTTAATCGTGGTTGATAGTCATAATTTCTTCTATAAATAAATATGTAGAAATCAGTCGATTTAAATTTTTCTATTTATTCTTCTTATAATCCTATTTTGCTCTTTCAGAATTGCAAAAATGCACAAAAAACTTTTTTCTCTCGTATTTTTGCATATTAGAAACTTAAAGATCTCTGTCTAATAGATCTTTCAAAACAAATATATTATTTAATTTAAATACAAAATTTGACACATAAAATTTAGGACATATATTATGTAATAATATAACATTTACTAAAAAGGATACCTTTATGCATATATTTCCTTCACGTGTAATATAAATCTGATATATATTATTTTATAAACAAAGCGAATTCATTTGTCTTTGTGTGTAATTTTGGTTATTATTGTTGTAATTCCTTCTATTCTTTTAAAATAAAATAAAATAAAACAATACGATATAAATAATAAATTTACAATATGGATAGTTTGATATGCAATATTTCGAAATGCTTCTGTTGTGATATGAATGAAATATTTAGGATAGTTATTTTATACTGGCTTTTATTAAATTATGTTTCAAAATATAATATATACAAAATTATATAAAAACAATCATATATATACATACTCTAATATATTGAGGTGTCTAAAACAGAAGCATACATGATACATGATACATTTAAATATTTGTGTTTAATTGAATTTATAATTATTATATATATATATATTTACATAAATACACCCAAATACGTAATTACTAAAAACAGTAGTCATCTATGTGTATGTCTAATTTATATAATGTATATATAAACCTATATATCATGCTTAATCGAAGAAAAACATATATATAGAAGTAGGGAATATAACATTTTACATGTGAATTGAGATATTAAAAGTCTCAGTATATACTCACTGATCTATCATATTTTTATTCGTAAGCATGAAAACAGCACTCATAGTATTTCTCCGATTGACCACTATATGTCAAAATGTTAATCCCATTATTTTTACCCCCATAGAAAAAATATTTATGCCTCATATAATATACTTCCTAAAATCATTTTCATATATTAGATTCAAGAGTTCTCACTGAGTCTCACTTGCATTATTTTCCTAACTTTGAATGACTGCATTTATTATACATATATTAAGTATAGACAGAGAAGTATCTGATATCGTATGGAAAAAATATGATGGCCTTTTATCGCTCTAGGCAATTTCTTGCCAGTATCCACATTTCAGAACTTGTTGACTGATTCTAGTGCAAGCCATACTGGGCAAGCTTACTATATCCCCGAGATCACCCTTCTCTTAAACTCTTGCTGACCCATATTTTATCAACTTAAGAAAGATTATTTATTTCCTGAAGATCATATACTACCCGCGTGATATATATCCGATAAGTATTTATTTGTTTTAAAATTAGACAAACTCTAATCGTAAACTGCTTTTAATACACGAGAACATACTTTGAATTGAAAGCACACGTAAAAATCAATATAATTTAATAATAACTATTGTGATTTTTAACTTAAATTGTATAATATGAATTATAAATTATGTAGTAATTTCACCTATTTAAAAGAAATCTGTAAAGCCATTTTTAGTTAAATTGAAAATATGATGAATCACAATACAAATAATTAATGTATTAATCATGCAAAATACAAAATAATATTCGTCTATATTCTCCAACAAAATATTGTGGATTTAAGAATTATTTTATAAAGTGGTGATCAGATTTATAGTTGAATTTGGATACATGGTTTTATATTTTACTAGTACTATAGTTACTGATATTAAAATTTGAATATTTTTATTTGTTATATTAAATTATTTTTATTAAGTAATCAATCAAAAGCAATACAATGAGTATTAAATTTCGAAACTATACATTCAACTGATCTTAAAGGATTAACTTTGAATAAATTGTCTCCTCTAAATTTGCTTTATATTTTAATTCAGAGCAAATATTACAATTAAATACATACATATCTGCTAAATCTAAATTTGGTGTACACAAGCGTTTTCTATAATATATATAAAGTTAATTTTGTGTATAGAAGGAATATAAAAAGTAAGCAAAAGGACAGTCCACCACAGTTCTAACCCAAAGATACAAATATGTTTCATATACCTACAAAGTACTGCTCAATGGAAACCCCAGCCTACACGAATCTGACAGGGGAAATTTGTTTCAAAAATAAAGTTGACATGTGCACTGACAAGCTCGAATAAGCATAGCCCAATGGTATCCACCAAAAATGATGGATGAACTTCGGGATTGAAACTAGTGGTGGTTTTTTGTAGTCAATTAGATTGCGCTTATTCTAGCATTACTCAAAATGAACTATAACAGTTTTAAGAAAATATAATATTTCCAAATTAAATATTATTGTTTATTGTACATTGTATATGATTTTTATAATGTTGAATGTATGTATTTATTTCTACGCATGATTTCTACGCATTGTAAAATATGTCCACATCGTCATTGCAAATTGCTTCTCTGTGATACCCATTGAGCTTATTGTGAGTTATTTTTCATGCCATCATCTCTGTTATACACTATTTTATTTTTTTCAATTTGGTTTTGTTAGTTAGATAGTATTTTAATGAAGATTGTAACGTCATCACGTTTATTACAAGTATATATTTAATATTAATGTTTGTATTTTTTCTTTTGTAGCTTATACTGTTGCATTGTCGATAGAATAATATTGCATGAGAATACACCTAATTATAAAAATGTTTATTATTAGAAATATATATCGTCAGTTTTTAACTACTACATTTTATGTATATATTGGTATATTGGAAACAGTTACATGCTGAATCCAATTAGGAATAATAATTAAAATGAATTACAGTATAATACAGATGTATATATTTTCTCTAAACAGTATCCGCTAAGACTTGTTAGTAATTTATCTTATTAATAATTTTATATTTATATAATCTTAATCTTTGCATTTTGTTATTTGCTGTTGGGAAAAAACAATTTATAAATATTCCTTTTACGCATATATTTATATGCTAAGATACAAAAATTTTAATTTTAAATATTGATGTACAAAAATATATTTATTTATGTATAATTTTATTTAATGTATGCCAACAATAAATGGTACATTTCAGACTTGCTTACTGAATTATTTTCGTACAAATAAGTCTAGATAGAGAGAAATTCTAATATACAATCAATAATTATGCGATTGAATCAATGATCCACTTTGAGATTTTCGCCTTCGTAAGTATGCGCCATAGAAGGAATACATAGAAGGAAGTTAAACTATTCGATTTATTGTATAAAAAGAGTTGCACTATATTTTAATTCAAAAATTCCTAAATTAATTATAAGTGTGGGTTGATAATTATAATTATGTGTTTAAATACAGTATAATTTAAATTGCAAACTCTGTGTTTACATACAGTATAATTTAAATTGCAAACTCTTTATCTGTAAATATTGAATAAAAAATTACGAATTAACAACTTTATAAATGCCAACGAAATAAACATGAGTCATCAGATCCTAATTATTCTTTTTCAAGGTTCAGGAAGGGATCAGAGTTACTGGAGTGAAACCTTTTTATAATTATCTAATTATTCCACAGTATAACACGCGTTGTAATTTTATTGCACTGATGACTGACTAGGTATTCATATTATTATACACGACATATACAGAGGCGTAAAAGGCAAAATCAATTTGTAAACTAATACGAATATATTTTTCGAACTTGTATGCTCTATAGGTACACTCATATATATACATACTTATATGTTAGGTATATATATGTACCTACTATCTAACTAAATAGTCGATCAGTGTATCTAATTAGTTTGAAATATAATTAAGCTATTAGAATTGTACTAAAGATATTAAATTGTTTATATGAATTAATTTTAGATATACTCTTATACAAAAAAGTCATAAACTGCGAACACGTTATGGTATCTCGGCGGCAAAAAGTTACTTTCTTATTTTGATTTAAGCTTAGACAAAACTATCTGTATTAAATAGGTATATTTTCTATCTTCCTAAATTATTAGGTATTCGTTTTCCCATTAAAGTTATATAACGAATAATATACATTTTCATATATTTCATATATAATTCATTGGAAATATTAATCTCAGACTTTAACAATCATTTAAATATCAATTGTATTATTATTTTATTGAAATAAAATGAACTTAATAACTTCGGTAGCAATTTATAGCGTCATGAATATAGTGTTTGTTAGATGTATAAAAATTAATCAATCATATTGATTTTATTCTATATATAGGTGAATGTTTACTATTTCAAAATTGTATTAATACCAATTCTGTATATTATTTGTAAACGTAATAAAAACGCCATAAAAAGACTACAAACGAATAAATTTATCAAACAACTCTAAAAATAGTATTTGGGAAATGAGAAAATTTCAAAGACTCCAGTAACTGAGACAAAAAATGATTTAACGAGACATAAAAGCAAACAAATATTTGCTAAATGGATGGAACTGATTAAAAAGGGGTAAATAACAGGACAGTTAAAGTTGCATGTAGACTTATGCGTATCTACTATTGTGGGACTATTTGAAATTTTAATTTTTACAGAAATATAGTGTTAAAATATAAAGCATTTTTACCATTTTATTAAATATTTATAAATGATAAACATGATACAATATACAGATCAATTAACTTTATTAAGAAGAAAGAAAACAAACTAATTTAATTAATGCCTATTTCAGTACTAAAGTACTAAACTACAATTAATTTAATTCCATTTTGATATTTTATCTGCTTACGCAATATAAGTTTTTCCTAATATTTATTGCCTGTATTGGCATATGATCTTATGACTAAGTAAAGTTATTCAAAGTACCATGACGTTTAGAATTATTTTATACAATATGCTGATATAACACACATTTTTTTCTTTAGATTAACCCTGCTTTTGAGTATATGTCAAGGATTTAAATTCTATTTATCCGTTATAATGTAATAAATTGCATGTTGTTTTTACGATTCATATTCCAAATTATGCAGTAAACTAACATTTGGTATAGAAAATGATGCGTGAAATGAAACATAATATTCTAATTTAAAGATTAACAATAACATTTTTATTAAATGTGTCCTAAATATCGACGTTTTAATATATTTTTGAATATTTTCCAACAACAAAGACAGTCCATAAACATTCTTTCGCGTACTTATTTTATAAATAATACCTAATTTTGTGACCACAATATACAACATTTGTATTTAGAATTTAGCCTTTAGACTTTAGAATTTGTATTAATATTTAATTCTATGAATTGATTGTCTAATCATAAATAAAAATGTCTATTCCTTCCTGAAATCCTTATTCGTAATAATGAAAGTGTCGGAACATGATTTCGTAAGTTCGTTGTTGTTTGATTCAATTTTTGTTTAAAAAAAATTTGATGGCAAAATTTGTAGACGAGTAGCGTATCATTTTAATAATTATTATTAATATGGAATTATTATGGGCCGATCAATTTCTAATCTTTGAAAGATAAGATGTATTAATTTTTTTTTTATTAACTAAAAGTATACCTTTTTTAATCTAGATTGTAGACTTCATTAAAATTCTATTTATTATTTCCATTACTATACTGGTATATATTAGTTAAATTATAATATATAATAAAATTAATAATTATCACTATATATAACCAAAGTTTCAAATGTTTGACATATGAATTGGAGAGTAGACTTAGATTTTTACATTTAGATATTAATTATTTACATTATCATTTTATTTAAAGTTTTAGGTTGATTAACGACGCTCTATTTATATTTCTGAATTACATAAGCATCAAATAAAAGTATGATTTTATTGATTATATAATATAATATATATATTTTTAACCATGCGATATTAAAAATCAAATTAAAATCTGACCAGTAATCCAATCTAATATATTTTTAAATATGATATTTAAATATCAAAGCAATTCGTTGCGTATACTTATTAATATAAAAATATGGAGAACATCCTTCATTTATTTTGTTAATTGTAGATTTCATATTTCGGCTTAGTAACAATGATAATAAATAAAACTTTTAATCATTGCGATACTTTATATATATTATATACCTACTTTGTGATGTATAAATAAATGAATATATTATATACTACTAAGCGTTAGCAATTTCAAATAAATTGGAAATACATAACGATGTAAAGATACGTAAACTTAAATTTAACAGGTATATATTTTATGATTTCTAAAGAAAATATATAAATCACTGCAGTGTTATTGATTTCGTATAATTAACCTCAAGTTGTTTAATCGTATATATAATATTACAATAATATACACACTAAAAAATGTCACAAATAAAAATAATATATATTAATAAACTCACCAATAAATTCTACTGCGCTGCACAATCCGAAAGGAACAGGCTTTTCTTGTGGCGAGTTAGTCTCTTAGAGACAACACTGTACAGCTGACTGACTAACTACCTTTACATAAATTGAAAAAAACGTCAGAAAAATGTCCCGAAGTTAATATCCAAACATATGATTTGAGAGGCAAGGGTAAGGAGGCTTAAATCAGGGACGACAGACAGGTCTTTAGCTGGGCAGCATCAAATTCTCTCTGGTTGCGGGGCTACTTCAGCCGCTCCTGTCTTAGTGATGTGATGAGATGAGAAGAGATGAGATGAATGTAGAGAACGGAGGCAGAGAACTGTGACAATACAAGTCGAGACGAACGAGATCTTAGAAAGAGAGCGAGACGAGTAAATGAGAAGGGGAATGAGAAGCCGTGAGATGCAAGACAAGGGGAGGAAGGGACTAGAAACAAGCCTTCTTATACGCGTGTGTACATCACATAGAAGAGAAAAACAAGAAAAGGCAAGAGAGGAATGGAGGTCGGGAGAGAAGGCTGCGAGAGAGACCACATTTGAGAGGAAATAGCGAAACGATCTCACTCATACATTTCAAATCAATTGACTGAAGTCGATTCTAATAGGCCGACAACTGCTTTTGGATTCTCTCGACATTGTTTCCCCTCTCTCTTCGTCTGTCATCCGCGAAACCGGCGGAATTCTTTCTTCGTCCATCCCGGTATCCGCAAGAAGTGTGTTGTGCGGACGGTCATACCAGAGTAGCCACATCTTAGGATTCTTTCGACTAGTCAACTGACTGCTGAGTTCAGTTAGTTGAGAGATGATGTCATTCTTGCTTGGTCTAAGAGGTTTCTTTGCCTCCTTCCTCTTTGCAGTTTTATGTAGATGCTGCAGAATCAGGTGGCAGTTTTACTCGGGGTATTTTGGTTCGGTAATGTATAATATTGTATAATTGTATTCATTATACCAAATATGTATACATTTAGGTACAGATATCCGTATGACAAATAGGAAGTCTTCGACCTTTCTCCTTTCTTCGTGGTCTGCGGGATGTGGCTACATATTTATCTGTTCATTCAATGTATATACGAAATTGTCTCCGTAGCTATATCATTTAATTAGATTATTTAAAGAGAAGTATCAGTTATTTTGATTTCCTGTAATTAATTGACTGTTTTTCCATTTTTCAATTTTCAATTTTTCAATTTACTAATATATGCTAAGAAATTTCTTCTTTAGTATTTTGTATCATGTGTTTTAACGTTTTGTGTTGTGTTGTGTTGTTAATCATAGGGATACGTCAAGTCAATTGTATAATGCATCTATTTTTTATCGAATGCATGCCTAAATTTGCAAATAATTTAAAATACTATTATTTTATTAAATACGAAAGTGTACGTTTGCAATCGCACGAGACGTAATAAATTGTTATTTCAGAATATGTTCCGGATAACATCAAATATATTATATATTTATTGAAAATAAACACAAAAATATCGTTTAATAGATAAATATATAACGTATTGCATTTAGAGTTTTAAACAATAGAATATTTTAGATATATATTTGCTTTGTAAATTGTTATAGAAACACACTTTTCTGTTAATATTCAAAGCAAATTTTCACTGTAAAATAATTAAATTCCCCTTTTTGCAAATTTCATTTAAATATAATATGTTAATATTAGAAAAAAGACATTACTGTTTTTATTCTTTATAAATTAATAAACGAATTAATAAATAATAGTCAATTTAAGCAATGCAAAAATTCAACAAGAATGGGGTTATAATTGTACGAAACAAAAACAGGCAATGTAATATCCAATCCTTGAAATTAACATATATATGTGTATTTAATTTTGATGGTATAATGTATGTATGTATAGTAAGAATACTGTAAATATATTCATTTTACATATCGTATATATGTATACATTTAAAAAAATGTGTAAGTGACACATAAAGGAAAATAATATAATATACTTTTATCAGGACGTTTTACAGTTATGGATATAAAGATATAAAGTTGAAGCGTGATAAAGTTGGAGATTCATCACACATAATATAAGGATATTTTTAAAGATACTTAATACATTATACTGAATCATAAATCATCTATTTACTTTTCTATACTTTTGTTAGGTCTGGTATTAACCTCAATTAAGATAAAAACTTTTCAAAATAAAAATGCATATAAAATAGATATCATTTTCCAAGATTTTTTGTATAAGCATGTAATCTTTCTTATAAATACATAGATAAAAACAAAAACGTTTTGAAGAGGAGGGAAATATCAAAGAGGAGGAGAAATGAAAAAATATTTTTAAATTAAAATTATTGTATTTCCAGCTCAATCAGATACCTCCAATGTAATTTTTTTTAATCAAAAGATCCAAAGATCCAGGATCACAAAAGAGATTTTTAGGACTTTAGGTGTGTGTACCATATTAAAAGATACGCAATTAAGAAGACACATGTTATTAGAAATACATATATATATACAGATTTCCTTAATTATTGTACAGATAAAATCTGTACATACAAATATATGTGTAAGAATGGTTTATTCAATAATTTGGAGAATTGTATCTTGCTCAAGCGAGAAAAACGTATAAACCATTATTTTATTACAACAAAATGTGGAGTACACAATAACGTATTTTAAAACAATTTAAAAGTATTCAATAATTTAGAGTATGTTTGACAAAATAGTATAAGTGAACTTAACTCTACTTTCGAGTAAAATGTGGAAACTCTTCATGCATATCTTATTATATTAAAATAGTTCTTTGTTTGATTTAAATTTATTTTAAAATTCTGAATATTTTATGTAAACATGAATGCTGGCTTGAAATCACCTTTATTTAATTTTTTTATACTCGTAACTTGTTTTTAAATATAAGATTAAAATATTTTGTTGGTGCAAGTATAACATGTTCATAAAAACCCAGCAATAAAAAGAGCCGCAGCAAATAATATGTTTGAGGCCCGATAGTATAAGAAATCTAACGTAGTGTTGTAGTTAAGAATAATAGTCAGTAAGAAAAAATTATGAAAGGCGATCGTTGAGAAACTGACAAAGGCCGGGTGGCAGTAATCTTTTGAGGGGGGGGGGAATACATATTGAGGTC
>JAYRBW010002920.1:0-13892 GCA_036023295.1 Invenusta paracnida | reverse complement strand
CTTCATCTCTTTCAAGACCCATATTTTCCTCTCTTATGACAATTAAGCTTCTTCATCTCTTTCAGGACCCATATTTACCTCTCTTATGACAATTAAGCTACTTCATCTCTTTCAGAACCCGTATTTTCCTCTCTTATGACAATTAAGCTTCTTCATCTCTTTCAGAATCCGTATTTTCCTCTCTTATGACAATTAAGCACCCTAATAATTATAAGATAAAACGACTTTATAAATTAATAAAAGTAATGAGTTAAAGCATACTAATATATTTTACAATCAAAGAATAGTACAAAATATAAATTGGAAGTATACGAAATTTTGTATAAAAAATCCAATTATTCATTTTTAGAATTAGCAGCAACGGATTTGCAGGCTCTTTATTCCCAAATTAATTAAGTCAAGACATTATTTCCGTCAAATGATATTACAAATTAAAATATTTATCCAAACAGATTAATTTGGAAGTCTGATTCAACGTCTTATTTAGCAATGATCCTGCAAAATGTAAAGTTTTTATGTGTTTCTCTTGAAGTTAAAACAATATTAATATTGAAAATATATAAATAAATCACATCATGACATTGGAAGAAATGTTGCATTTGGAGAACAAGTCACCGAGTTTTAATTATTGAATTGCTGAATGTCTTCGACTGGCATTAAAAACAACTTAATCGAAAAATGAAACATACTTCTAATGAATATTTAAATATTTTTCTGTCGTTTACAATGCAACATTGTTTACATTAGTTGAACAATTTTACATCTTCTTAACCATATCCCTTCAGAGGCTTTTCTGAAAATATAGTTTTATAACTTTTTGCGTTATATTCACTACCCTATAACACCCTATGAAGTGGTCACGCGATCTTGTTAAAAAATACTATTTAAGCAAAAAAAAATCAAATTCTTCCAATTTTCAAAATTAATAAAATTATTTTATTTTTTGAATACTTATTTTTCAGATATTCAATTTTAAAACGTTTTGTTTTTTTCTCAAAATAAACCTTTTATATTATTTTTTTAACACATGGAATGTGTAACAAAACATCTGGTTTACCTATATGCCAAGTTTTAAAACTCTACTCCACTATGAAGATAGGAAATTATAGGGGGGGGGATATCGAATAAATTTAAACTGATGCACGCATATCATGTATGTTTAAAAATATCGAGATTATTTCCAATTACTTTGAAATAACAGTTTTTAAGTAATTTATTTTAATAATTAACTTTCATAATTTGAAAAAAGCCACGTATTGAACCGATTTAAATTTAAATCGATCTCTTCAGCTTCGGAATTCATAATATCTTGCGATCACCAAATACATTGAATGGCTTCTTAGATTAATTTTATCGGTTATGCAGCTCAATCTGTGTGAAGATTTAAAGTGGAACCAACAGATTAATCAGATAACTAGCCAAATAAACAGATACATTTCACTATTATACGATCTGAAAATCATTCTAAATCAAGATCAACTAATTCAATGCAGTCATATTTTCTAAATATAATTATGGAATTGGATTATACATAGAAAATCAAATAATTCTGCATCTAAAATATACAAATATTCACAAAATAGGGTACCTCCAGAACGCATACATATGCATAAATGGCAGAAACTTTATATGTTTATGATAACTATTAGATTAGAGTAGTCTTACTAATTCATAATACACTTCACCACCACACAAATCACAATGTACAGTTAGTATTTGTTTATCTGAGTATATTTGTAACTCTATTAAACACAAACAATATTCTTTATTACCTTTTACAAACACTTAATATGAGTTACTTCAGTACATAATGTGCTATTACGTATTCCCTTCTTAACGCGTTTTATCTTTACATGTCCTGTACAAATTCTTTACGGTCGGTATCCAGCTCGATCTAAATTACTTTGAACAAGCATCTACTTGAGTATATTACACACTAGGCAGTTTATAAAGAAAAGTATAAACAAGATATTAAAGCAGTAATTTATATATATTTTGCTTATTTTATTACATTACTCCTAAATATTGTAAGTAGTAGACTACTTGAATACACATAAAAGAGAAAATAATAGATTTTAATTTTATGAAATATATAATGTTAAATAATGTTATGAAATAAAAACCGTGTAAATTTATAATAAGCAAAAATATATACTTTACTATTAATTGTTTGATTAAATGGGATTGACTTTCTAAATAAAATAATGTTTTTTGAAAACACATTTATGTATTTTTATAGATTTAGAGTGAGTTCTTTGAACTGTTCAAACTGGTTTATATATATACATATATATTAAACAAAATATTCATTTAATGCATTAAACAAGTGTTATTCGATACTACTATTTCAAAAATCAAAACAATATTGTTCCCAAAGTACCTACAATATTTATCTCTTTTATATGTTTATGTGTTAGAGAGATTAGAGTATCATTTCCTTTTTTATAATTTAAACCCGTTGTGTTATCACGCGCAACTTTGACAAGTAGAACGCATCCATATCCTAGGGAAGGGGAGAGGAAGGGGTGGGGTCGGTTCCAACCCAATAATTAATTTTACTCAAACTTTCTGGTGGAGTAAAGTTTTAAAACTTGGCATATAGGTAACTCAAGTATGTTTTGTAACACATTCCATCGAAAAAAATAAGAAATATTTATTTAGAGTAAAGAAATTAAATAAATACAAAATTTTAAAGAAAAACATACCTAAATTGTTTTTCAGAAAAATTGCCATTAATCACACATATTATAGTATACATATATCCAAACAATAACTAATTCTTATTAAGTATATATACAAAAATATAAGAATTTAATTGATTTTCAAAATTTCAAGAATTTTCTACTTTTGTACATTTATAACGGTATTGATTTTAAAGGTCAATGACCTTGAAAAGGTTGTACAGTGTAATAAGTATAGCACTAAGACTTATAAAACAAAGTTTTAGGAAAAGTCACGGAAGCTTATATTGCTTCATTTATTTGTTAAAAATGTACAGCAAAAAGCTGGAGTGTAGAGGGGGGGAGGTTGGTATGGAGAGAGTTTAGGACAGCCTTCCTGTTTTTGCTGTGATTTTCAAATGTACAATTGGAGCAAAATAAGATTTGTGACTTTTATAAAAAACGGTTGATAAAGGTTTTTTAATGGTTTTTTTAATAAGAATGCACATTTTTCCGAAATTGGTGAAATTTTAAATCGGGTACTGATTACTTTCCTCTAATAGCTCACAAAGAACAGTAACAAAAAGCTTTGTTGCGAAAAATATAACTGTTTAATGATATAGAAACGCGTAATTTTCCTTTTTTATTAAAATAATAATTTGAACCATTTCTTAGACAAAATTTTTGTTTGACATCATGTCAAGTTTCAAAACATTACTCTATTAGGAAATTAAACCAATAAAGGAAAGTCTTAATAAGTCCCCCCTCCTCCTCCCCCCTCCCTCTCCCTCCCCCTCTACCTGGATATGGATGCGCAAAAGAGACCGGTTTGTAGGGGGTTAAAAAACACTGAAAAATGTGATAGCGTAAGACGGACTATAAATAATTTATTTCACTGCAGATTGAAAATGTAGCTATAAACATAGCGTTAGTGATAGTATACAATAAAATGATTTATTAACCGCAAACCATTTTTTACCGGAAAAAGCAAGATGACTTCATATATAACAAATTTAGCTGCCTTCTATTTATAAAAGACATATCTGTGAGTTTGAAAACCACACTTTAGCGATGAGAGTCACATTATTTATGGTTGTCCATTGAAGTATTGACATATTGACGCACTCTGCACACCTTGGACATCTAAATTTAGACAGACGAAAAATGTAGGTTACGAGAATGAAATAGATAAAAAGCCATTTTAATTTTTAATTTTTAATTTGTTAATACTATGACACTTTAGCCAGTTTTCCGTGCAATATTAGAGTGAATTAATAAAAGATGATGACAAGTATGTAAATAGTTGTGTGTAATATCGTCGAACAGGGCTGCGTGCCCGTGGTGATTTCGTAATAGTTTGAATGTAACAGACATGTGAGTTGCGTTAAGTCTTTTTTAAACATGCTTTTTGTAAATTTGAATAGGTTTCTTGAAACCTTCATGAGCGCATAAAAAAGAAAGGAGTTTTATACTTAAGCTAGTTTTTGTTTAATTTATAAAAACTCGTTATTGTTAAGTGAAATGTAAAACACTTGCTTATATGCATTTTAAATTATTTAATTGATTTACTTTTTGGACAATTTTAATACTGGAATTGTTATGTTTGTAGTATATTGAAATACAACTTCTAAATTCTACGCGAGGAATAACGATTAAATTTAAATCTAAAACAGGAGAAAATTAAATCTATTCACTGCAAATACTTTTATGCATACTAAAAATTAGTAAATGTTTTAAGTGTGACTTTTTTTCACTTTCTTGAAAAAGTTGCAACAATTTCGCGTTTAATATTTTATTTAACACAAATATTTTATGATATCTTTTATGAAACAAAAGGCTTTAGTGGATGATTTCAAGTCCAAACTGTAGTTCGATAGTTCGATGAATTTATCTCATTTTAATTTAATGCAATGCTCTTTAATATACCTTCATAAAGTCACATTAAATGACCCTCATAGTTGCGTGTCATGTATTTCAGGTGCTGGGTGGAAGATCCCCCCATTTTGGAGTGGGTCAATCGAACACCAAATCTTGCTTGTCTATTGGTGAGTTCTACAACACACTTTTGCCGTAAAAACTAACATACTAATAATTCAATTCAATAGTAACTCAACTGCTGATTTCCATTTGAATTCAGGAGTTTAACAACCAACTGCTCTGTTTATTTCAGTTAAAAAGGCAAGTCAGAGATTTACAAGCTATTTGTGTCAAGCTAACAGTATTTATGTAGAGATTGTGTAACAACTGCAAAAAAAGAGTGTAAAACCTTTTACAGTCTCTAAGCTTAGTCTAAACATTATTATAGATGACAAGATTAGAATCCTATTATCAGTTTCTGGTTATAATTCAGACTGTGAGAATGGTTCTTTGAAAGTAGTACGAATAAATTTGATTGCGTGGTGAGTTCCTATATACCTCAATAAGCGAATTCTAGAATCTACGCAATTTTAAGAGAGTAGCTGTTTGTCCTATGTTACTAGACTGACAGTATATGTAGGCCTTATTCAGTAAGATACTAATTCGACGTCTTTAGATCTGAGATCCAGTCATCTGTGCATAATATACGCATGCTGAGTAGTGCCCGTGACTCTTCGAGAGAAAACCTACATTAGAATAGTTTAATGTTTTATATTTTTATAACCATGGTTTTCAAATGATATATTATTATAGAAAACTTAATTTTCTTATAATGGGAGCATTTTCAATACGATTACATTAAATTAGAGGAAGACTACACAAATATATGAAGTATTAAAGGATCGAGGTTCTCACAAAAAGTCAACATATGTTTGTCTTCTCTATATATTTACTTATATTTCTATGTGAAGGTATCTTCGTACTGTAGCTTTCAACTTCTTTATGCATAGCTTGAACTCTAATATTCCAGAAAATATATTATTCAAACAAAACAAATAATTCTATTCTTAACATTTTCAGGCATAAAAGTAAGGTTTAATTACACATTTGCATCGTCTAATATTCTTATAATCATTTGTTTTACAATTGTTTTTAAGCTGCTTGAATTACACAAAATCAATTTTCATGCTTGTCAGAATTACCACAAAACCATTCACGAAAACAATTTAAGGAAAAACAAAACTCTTTTGAGCAAATACTTGTTTGTTAATTGTCCTCAATTTTCATTTTAATATATTTAAACTCTAACAATTATTCTAAGATTAATTCGATTCTTATTGCACAAGTATATATTCTTTATTTTCTGCTAAATGTTTTGTAGCCACTAAATTTAATACTTTTTTTAGAACTACATTATGTAAATAATACAAGTTGTGTTAAATGTTATCAATAGTTTTAACTTGTTTGTCGTAAAGTTATCTCAATTTAAATTATGCACCTGAATTTTATACTACTGAACAACATTACAATTTTATTTTATATATTTGTACAAATATCTAAATTATACGTATTTTATATCCCTTATTTACGTTATTATTACGTTTTTACGCCTAGCTTCATACGTTCTTTTTTTGCCTATATATATTCCATTTCACATTTCACTTCATTATATTTCGGAAGTCGTATTTGCTATTTCTAGGCCAAGGTACAACATAAATTCCATTAATTTCACTATCGTCTTTCTTATTTAAATGGACAAAGAAAATGGAATAAACCGCGTTCGTTGTTTGACACTTATATAATTATCCGTCCATATTCTGGAGTAATAAAACTATAGTTACATATGATTGTGATGGACAGAAATGTATTTTGTCAACTTGACGTATATTTTGCCCCATGTATTCGATAACTTGTTATTAACTCTATCCTTACTGAACTTATTTTCGTATCTCCATCCGTTCGGTGGAACGGGGGCGAATATTACCTACCCCATTTGCATTTTAAATTATAAAAAGTATTTCTTTCTTTTTTAAATAGAAATGGGATATGTATAGGCAAAAGAAAGAACTTATTAAGCTAGGCTTAAAAACGTAATAATAACGTAAATAAGGAATATAAAAAACGTATATTTAGATATTTCTAGAGATATATAAAATAAAATTGTAATGTTGTTCAGTAGTATAAAATTCAGGTGCATAATTTAAATTGAGATAACTTGATTATTACGATGAACAAGTTAAAAATATTGAAATTATTTAACACAACTTGTATTATTTACATAGTGTAGTTCTAAAAAAATATTTAATTTTATGGCTACAAAATATTTAACAGAAAATAAAGAATAAACACTTGTGCAGTAAGAATCGCATTAATCTTAAAACAATTGTTAGAGTTTCGATATATTAAAATGAGAATCGAGGACAATTAAGATGAGTGGAGGGGCCTAAAGGTCATAGACCAGTATAAATAGGATTAATTAAGATGCGGGGTTGGGCCAAAAAGCCATAGACCAGCATGAATAGGATTAATTACAAATTAAATGACTTTATTTACATCATTTGTGCATCTTATAAGTAGAAAAGTAATAAAGTAGAAAAGTTTAAAACACATTTTAGTTTTCCTAATATTGTTTTACTTGGGTCTACCATAAATAAATAAACAAATTAAAAACTTTACTATCATGATTTATCTTATCTTGTCTATTCTACTCTGTTTTATTTATACGTTCATCTAAAATGTATTTACATTATATTTTCCTTTTGAGTTCTCCAAAATCTTAAATTATTTTTTAAATAGTGACTTAATATTGATTTTATGCACGGGGTCTTTAATAAACATAACAATCAATCTAGTAATTAACTTATATTAACACAATTTCAATAATATAAGTAATTTTTGTAACTATTTTAATGTTGCTATTTAACATGTTGTATTTACAGATGTTTTGTTATTTATAATAAGGAAAACGTTCAAAGTATTACACTTTGAAATAATAACATATAATCATTAAAACAATAACAGCTGTTTCTATTCACTTAATTTCACTAAATTAGACGATTAATTTATATTAGAATACTATATTTTTCTCTTTGTACGAATACCAATTAATTAAAATTACACATTCTAATTTATTGAAATTAAGTGAATAGAAACAGCTGTTATTGTTCTTATAATTAGATGTTATCATTTCAAATGTTATTTACATGATATGATGTACATTTCCTTAGCTTGGGCTGAAATTATGGCATAAACTCTCCAATATTTAAAAAATATATAATGCCATATTTAAAATAGAAGGATGGAAACCCGATCAAAGGGCAAAACAACATGCAAACAGTTTTTATAACGATTACGAGTATTTAGATATGTATATTTAACAGTTTTGTTGTTGTCACGTTATTGCTTGATAAAAGGGAGTTTCCACGTATCTGGATTATAGATATGTTAACTAAATGTCTTGAGGTTCTTATCTATGTTAGTATAATAGCCGTTAACAAAACCCAGATTAATTTATTATATGTATTAATATCTCGTTACGGTAAGACCAAGGAACAAGCAAGAGTTATTGTTAGGAAACGTTTATTTAATAATAATCATATCCTAAATTAGCTATAGGCTAATACGATTTTATGCTTCCTAGAATGTTGACTATAAACCGCGATTATTATGTTAAGTTATAAACATGCTAATATAGTCTGATTATTCACCCGTGAAATGATCACATCTTCCGTTCGTCTCAAAACATTTTATGCTAACATGATGCTTCGCCTGTCATCTCTAAGCAACGCTTTAAATATTCAAACTAATCTAAGATATAACTTTCTTTGTGCTAATTAATTAAGATTATTCTATAAGCTTATTATATTACACAAACTAATAATCCCCAGCTAAACGCTTTCGTGAAAATCCAGCTATATTTATTGACTATTCTAAACGAGATATCACTTCATAATATTAACTATTTAAACCCTTTGGTAGCCATTGATTATTCCCAAGAGAAATATTTTTATAACATTGATTAACCATTGATTATTCCCCAAAGAAATATTTCTATTTATGAAACATCTAATTAATTAACTATTAGATTAAGACGAAGAATCATGTAGCATACTGACAATTAGTAACAAAACGCTATCATTACATATCACACAATATTAGCATATTTAAATTGCCTCATGGGAACATAAAAAAACAGTTATTATATTAAGTACCTACTA
The DNA here is from genome assembly GCA_036023295.1 of Invenusta paracnida. Classification (NCBI taxonomy): domain Eukaryota; kingdom Metazoa; phylum Platyhelminthes; order Proseriata; family Coelogynoporidae; genus Invenusta; species Invenusta paracnida. Next base: position 5,158 of record JAYRBW010002920.1, on the reverse strand, counting down.
TTTCACAATTAGTATAATTTTTTAACTGTAAACATTTCAAATGACGATTTAAATAGTTTTTGAAAACTGAAAGCTTATAGACAAAAATGTTGCTGAAAAATGACAAGAACCACATTTTTAGTAAAATATTTCTTGGGATATCCACGAAGCACAAATATATTGCGCAAAATTATAATATACTTCAAATTCTCCTAAATGGGTAAATCAATTTGACTCTTTAATACTTATTGAATCAGATTAGAGTACATTAATAAGTTTAACTTGTTTTATCAACGTAGCCAAAATGTTCTCGAAAATAAAACGCATTTTAAATTTTTTTATTTATACCATTTTGAAAGGGGCCAATTTTGTAAAAAAATCATTCTTCTATTTATTCTTAATATTGTCAGTCATTTTGATTAATTTTGGTTTAAAATTGGAATAAAGATTTTAATTTAGTATTCTAACAATACGTTACGAAATTAGCGCAAAAAGACAAAATATCTACCACGTATGGTACTAAAGTCCTGTTAATTTAAGTCTCGATAAATAATGTTCGATTAGTCTGTGATTCGTTTTTGGCTTATTTTATTAATAGTTAGCTGTTTCATTTTGGTAATGTATTTTATGATAATATCTATTGTTTTCCCTTATTCACTACTTTAATTTTCTTGAAAAGCAATCAGACATTATTAAGTTTATGTATAAAATTATTTTTATAAATTTATCGTTACAATCACTCAGTTAAAACAGGTATTTGTTTAACTGACAAAAAGAAAAAATAAGTGTTCCAATATAGATTATAATTTAATGTAATTATTCAAATATGTGAATTACATATAATTCTCTAGTTATAGTTGTATATGAAGCAGTTGAAAAAAATTAGCTACCTTCAGTCTCTTGTAACAGTTGAGAAACTCGCTACTTTTAGTAACATGATAGCTATTGAGACTGTTACTTGTATAGCATTATAATTATCACAATAGTCTTATAACAATATAAGCTACTGTTGTAGAGACATTGAAGAAAGAGGAGAAGTAAAAACTTGCGTCAAGATATGTTTTTAGTAAGTTTACAAAAGACGGGATATTAAGAGTGTTTTGCATTAGTGTCTGTAAGGGGAGATTTGGGGGAATGTTAACAAAGTATGTTTTGGGGGAGTGCATTGTGAGGAAGCGTTCACAAAATATGTTTTGGGGTGTCATGATGCACCTTTGATCTGGTAGACCTAATATGGTCAATTTGCTTGATCCCCATATATGGTATAACCTGTGATAATCTTATTTACTGTGTGTTTCCATGTATAAAAATATATATCCCACAAAGGTACTTCCACTATGCTCTGATCTCAACCATCTTACATACACATATAGCTAAGCATTAGTGACTACATTTCTAAGAACATTAGATTACATTTTATCATACGTGCAATTTTGCACACTAAGTGCACATATCGAGTTATAAATATACATGGAATTAGCATTACATATATTGTATTATTATAGTATATTTGATCAAATTATTAGACTATAGAACATATATATATATATATTTTTTTTCTCAATATAATAAGCAACTGATGCTAAAACGTAATGACTTAGCTAAAATGGCAAACATGGTTAAAATCTAATCATTATAATAATAATAAAGCCTATTTATTTTGTATCAATTGAGAATTGAGATACAAAAGAGGTAGTTAAAAGTGTGGTATAGGTGCAAATTACAAATTAACATCTTACATAAAGTGAGAGGGAACAGGGACAGGGAACAAAAAAAACAGAGAACAAATACAAAAACAATTAGAACGGCATAAGAAAAACGTATATGAGCATGACAGACAAAATGTGATTTTGCATGATAAAGCTGTTGCACAAAAATAAACAAAGTGAAAGCATTGAATGGTAGGATAGGAGAGTGATAACATGATACTGTTGTGATTGAACATAATTGTATATAGTTAAAGTATATGAAAAATAGGAATTTACAAGATATTATTGTTGTATAATAGGCTGGAACAAACAGAAAAACTCCTAAGTCGTCTAGTAGATTTGCAGTGTGGTAATATAAGTTTATTTCTAAAACCGAATTTAGGAATGATTGAGTGAAGTATGTGTCTATCATGGAAACATTTTTTCAACAATCTTATATTTTGTGAATTCCGTCTGTGGTCTAGGTCAGGCAGGCAGGATTCAGAGTATTATGATCCACAAATAATCCTATGGGCTCGGCGCTGCAGTTTTTTTGGTTTCTCTTTCTGATTGAGTTCGATTCCAACAAATAATGGGTTACAGTATTCCAAAATAGCTCGGGTGAGTGATTTGTAAGTGTTTAAAGGGTCTCTTTTGGTGGAAAATTGCTTCAAATATCGTAAAATATACAGCGTTTTTGAGGCGCGTTTGATAGTAGTCGAAATGTGATTTTTCCACTTGAGGTCACTGCTAAAGTAAATTCCAAGGTATTTGAAAGAAGACACTTGCTGAATGCCCACAATTTGGGTTGAAATAAAGTTAGGTTTTTGTGGAATGGCCATAGTGGCACATTTATTGACAGTGATAGACAGTTTATTTTCTTGAGACCAGATAACTATATTTTTATGTTCGGATTTTATTTCCTGCCTTCCATTCTCCGCAAGGGAAGTTGGAACTTGAAGAGAGGTATCATCAGCATATTTAACAACCATATTGCTTTCATGGAGAGTTGAGTGAAGATACAAAACGGCAGAAGAGAAAAGGTTCTAACAAACTCCCCTGGGGAACTCCTGACGTGACAGGGAGTAGATTACTGAATACGTTGCCAATACGTACTCTTTGAAAACGGTGTTGCAGATAGTTTTGAATCCACGGGAGAAGATCGTTCGGAAATTGCATCGCCAAGAAATGGTTTAGAAGAATATCATGATTTATCTTATCAAAGGCTTTTGAAAATTCATAAAATATAATTTCAATAGCGGTAATATTTTCTTTTTCTAGATTGGTGGTAATATTATCATGTAAGAAAATAGTTGCACAAGCAGTTGAGGATTTCGGATGAATGCCAAATTGAAATTTGTCATATTTACTGATGAGATATTCTTTAACGTCATGCCGAACGACTTTTTCTAGGATTTTAGCAGGTGTAGATAGTAATGAAATTGGACGAAGTTTATCTTTTGATACTGGTATGGATTTTAGTAGAGTAACTACATCAGTCATTTTCCAACGTAAAAGTAAGTATTTTTGTTCCAGTGTACGCAAACAAATGCATAAACGGTTCAATGAGAAAGTTAGCTCTTTTTTTGTTGAGAATAAGTGAAACTTGATCGAAACGGCAGCTTTCTTGTGATTCATATTAGACAATAATTGATGGACAAGGTGAACTGGAATACCTATTGGAAGAATATCTGGAGGCTCTTCGATACGGTTTTCAATATTATACAAAGAAGGCTCAGAAAATACACTGTCGAGCTCGCGGTTGATTTTATTAGAAGCAGTGACTATGTTAGGGTACGACTGGTAGAAATTAACAATCGGATTAGATGAGTTTTGACCTTTAAGGTTTTTAATTGTGCCCCAAATATTATTCTTGTTTGATGTTTGCTTTTGATATCCCCAGATTGATTTGCTTTTATTGATTTCAGTTTTAACCTTTTCCTTAACGTGGTTGTATTTGGTGAAGTTCTTAGATTTGAAAGCGTTCCAACGCTTAGTGATCAATGATTTGATAGTTGGTGTAATCCAAGGTTTGTCTTTAGAGCTAAATGTTACAGTTTTAGAAGGGATAACCGCAATGCATGTTTCAAGAATATTATGAAAACTGTTACACTTATCGTCCAGAGAGAGAAAGAGAGAGAGAGAGAGAGCTAGGGGTTATTGAGTACTGTCAAATCTTGAGAAGCAAGTTTAGACATCGTAATAACTATGGTTAAAATATACTATACTATAATATAACTATATTGATACTACTATTGATAAAACGATCATACTATTGCTTGAAAAAATATCGGTGTGTTAGCTTGAAATGTGTCGGTAGTCAAATCAAGATCAAATTCCATCCTTATATTAGCTTTCACATATTATAGTACTACACTATTAATCCTTTTAATTTGATTTATATAATAAATTTATATTTAAACATATATCCATAATTAATTAATTAATATGTCAAAATAATTATCTAACATTACAAAGGGTTTAACTGGCATCCGCTGCAACTCTATTTATGCAATCTCCAGTACAGTATATTGCGCTAGTTTCTCTCTCGGGACCAATTATATGTCAGAATTGCAATCGGCATTAACTTATTTATATGCGATATCTCTGGACTGAACCTACGACCCTCCCCTTCTCCCACCCAGTCCTAATTTGACGTGGCGGGATGTACAGCACCTACTTCCGCACAGCTCACGCATCCCAAACCGGGAACAACTTGTCTGGCAGCGAAACGGGGCCGGAATCCCAGTGAGTCATATCTTCGGATTCGGCCTCCTGGACTGCTCCCAATTGGTCAAGGTCGCACAGAACTGGACTAATGTTGGTCCTCGGCACACCTGCCGTGTTGATAGCCTCCTTCAGGGCAAAAAGTTGTGAGTATCTATACTGTTTATGCTTCTATGAATTGAGTCCTGTGTATTCCAGAAAGTTAGGAATACATGTCCCCTGATACGTAATACTCTCATTTAAAGTTAAAACTCAATTAAAGCCAGAAAATATTCAAATACACGATGCTACATGAGATATAAAGTATATGCATCAAACACTACGAATCGATCTCAATCACAAATGCGAATGAATGTTATATATAAATGCCGATATATAATTCCGAAGGACATGAGAGCGGCACCGTACTTATAATATGAGAAAATATACAATGTTATAAAATAAAGGATATCATATAAAGCCTCGTTTTCCTGCAATAACTATATAATACGAGAATGGGTAAGAGGTCGCTCTACGCATCAAAGATTAATATATTTATTTGAAATTTCGAAACATCCAAGATATTTATAAACAATTTGGATCTATCTCACTGAATAACTTCAGAATTTAAGTTAGCCGATAGAGTTTGACTGGAATTTATAGCAATTTTATTTTCATTATTTCGTCATAAAATTGACAAATGTGACAAATATCGTGAAGGTAGAGGAACAGTGCCGCTTCGCATTTGTCAATTTCATTATTTCGTCATAAAATTGACAAATGCG
>JAYRBW010002909.1:0-13892 GCA_036023295.1 Invenusta paracnida | reverse complement strand
TGAGTATGGTCACGTGATCACCCCTTTGGGTGCACAAGAGTGAGTATGGTCACGTGATCACCCCTTTGGGTGCACAAGAGTGAGTATGGTCACGTGATCACCCCTTTGGGTGCACAATAGTGAATGGTGCCTGGGTTAACACCCAGTTACTATGGAGGGTTCACGACGGAGTGCATTGGTGGTCATATGACGATCCAGAAGTGCACCATTCTTTTGTATTATATATGTATAATACTATTTTTGAATCTTTATTTGTACATATTTCATGTTTTAATTATTTTAACTATTTTCTTTGACAACTTGAACAAAATAGAATATAATCCATAATCAATAAAGGAAATAATAAATATAATATTATTTGTAGTTTTATATAAATATAAATTGCACAACAGTTGTTTTATATATTTCTAATTTTTCACTACATTTTATTTATTAATATTATAACAACCTTATTGGGCTATTACGCATTTTAATTATTTTAAAACGTTGATATTTTTTGGAATATTAAATAATGATACATATTACACACATTTATTCTAATCTCTTATACATATAACACTATTCACTCATATTTAAAAATATATTTATTTAAATAATGACGGATATTACATAATATCTATATTTAAATATATAAGTATTAGAATAATTACAATCAAAATATAAATTTTACCAGTATTTTTAATAATTTATAAAGCAATTTATAAAGCTTTCGAAAGCGTTTGAAATCGTTTAATATTTATCTAATCTCTTACATTGCACTACTCAAATTTTTAAGTAGTCAATTGATAAAATATTGTATATTATATATAGCTTAAAAAATAAGATTTAAAAGGCAGTTATAACTAAAACATTTCTATGCGCCAAGTTTTTATATAGTTGGACATTTAATTTAGGTAATATTCAAAATATTAAATAAATCTGTACCTGAATGTGAGATAATATAATACTTACTAAAACCAATTTCAAAATTACAATACGAGTATATACAAAATAAAATATGTAAAGAATTCAAGATTTAATCTAAAACTCGTTTTTGTAAAGCATAATTTACATGCAGATTTGAAAACTAGCAAATTAAGATATACATTTCATTAGTAATTTCATGTATATCATAATTGTGTATGATTTTATAATTGATATAATTGATAAAAATGAAACAAACTGACCGAGAAATGTCAATCAAATGACATAAATTAATAGGTTGCACATATACAAATTGCTTTAAGTATTTCTACATTGAATTGTTTTTAATATTTATAAAATACTTATAGCTATTTTTGGTAAAACGATTAAATTTGTTCATATTTTGACAAATTTAATCATTCAATTAGAAAGAAAATTATTTTTGTAACATCTTGATATATACATGCCCTCAAAATACAAGATTATAAACTAGAATTAATTACGTATTTGTTGAACTTGATGGTTCCATTGTACAAAAAGCAACAAAAACGAAAGAAAAAATATTTTATTGAAAGCATTAAATGTTAATCAAAAAGAGAATTATAAAAAACACAATTGAAAAAAAATATATAATCTGATATTTTATATTACGTAATATTATTTATTTTATTTTATATTATGTAGCACATCTAAAATTAATTGTTTTTCGTTATACATATTTTTAAAACCATTTATCTGTTGTTTCATTGTCTTGAATGATAATGGTTAGTAGGAACTAACAAAAATGACTAAGATTATAAATATCTAGGTATTAATTTCAATTGTGTTTTTTTACTTCTCCTATGTTTTTACTCTAGGAAATAAACACTGACATTCGTGTTTTTACTATTCTACCCCAAGAAAAAGCTTAAATGAGAAAACACACGACCGGCATTTCAGAGTGCACTTGTTGGAAACATGTTCAAATAGACAGAACCCTTTAAAGAAACCTTTGATGATGGAGATTGCTGGGAACTGATCGAGGAAAAAATAAAGAAAGACAATACCAATAAACAATTCATAGAAAAACTGCAAACAAAGCTATGAACGCGTTAAAAATAAATCAGAAACAATACCGTAAACATTTAGACCGAAATAAACCGATTTTCTGCAGATAAAATTTACAACATGATGCATCGAAATCAATAAGAGTTGAAACTCTGTCTAACCATCCTTTTTTTTCTAGTCAATGAATTGTTATTCTAAGACAACGTTAGAACGATTCTATGCGAAGTGCTTTTTTCTTTAAGCTATAATTCGTATACTAATCATGTAGAAGAATACTTTAAGGTCATCAACAAAGACATCAAATCAGTCTCAAGAAAGCAGAAGACCTAAAAATTGGAAGTGGCATCAAAGATATAGAAGAATGATTTATAGAGAAGTAAAGGAATATAGGAACCGACGGTGCTCAAAGTTGAGATCAAAGCAGCATTACTAAAAAGGACGAAATAAAAAGTTGTCGTAATTGACGTAATACTGAAGGAAGCACTAAAAGCAAAAGAGGCAAACAATCCTGACTATTATGAAGAACACAGATGACTCCGGATATGGAGAAGTAAAGCATGTTTGCTTCTGAACTAATACTTCCAAAAGTTCCCGAATAACAAGACTGTACAAAGTATAGATCGGTCAATCTTATCTACCAAGCATAAAAGAATATATTATTATAAATAATTAAGTGTGCTACAGTACACTTATATACACAGTATATTACTAGAGTAATTCAATACTATCTAACACCACAAATTACACATGAATAGTTTGAATTCACTACTGCCAAGGAAACAATCTACATATGTCTTCTTGCTTGTTCGAAACCTTATACAGAGAGTAACCAAAAAGCAAAACGAAGATGATGTTCCGTTTATGTTTGCTGATGCTTTAACGCATTTTATTTCATTTGTCATGAGGCACTGTGGACGACTCTGCTAGAATCCCAAAATTCCCTAACATCTAACGTTTATCTGACGGTGTCACAGGAGCCGTAAGGATGAAACACTGAAGAAGTGATACGCTCAGTTTTGAAAATGGTGTTCTTCCAATTGCTTTGTTTCATAACTACTTTTCTGTATCATAGTAGCAAAGATAAAGAAAGAGATGGAGTGTAAATTGCAAGTCCGAGCCTAAAAGATAGTAGGCAGCACAATCTATGGAAGAAATGACAAACATGGTGGAGTATAACTTGGATTAAACAACAGCTTGTCTGCAGAAAACATCAGGATGGAGGATAACGAGATTGAATCCGTAACACAGTTTAGGGTTCCCTTGGATCCCACATAATCTCAGACAGAGAAAGCATGCGTGAAATAAAAGTTAGACTCGGACAAGCCAAGCACAAAACAGCAAGCATGGTAGAGCCATTCTGATAGAATAACGATAGAAATATCATTTTATACAGCGAACACTTGAACATTGCTGTATTTAGTCTAATATGTATGAGCAGATTTTTTAGATAAAGCAAATGAACTATAGACATCGAAATAAAAGAGAAACTTTAAAATTGTTTATTATTTATTTATTTCATTTTGTTTTTTTGTTTAGTATCACTTTATGAATAACATGAACAGCTAGGTTATAGTCATCATGAAATTCAGTGATATATTTCTATCTTCAAGCTGATACAAGGTAAGGAACGTGAAATTATAAGAGAGCTAGTTATAGTGTAAGGGAAACATAAGTGAAATATGAAGAAGTATAATTAAAGTTAACTGGTATAAGGCATGACGGTGTGGAGCATTCCTTATTCCAGTTAACTAAATACTTATTTCTTAATAATTATTTTTAACATCTGTTCACTACCGGTGCCACTACTACACCAGCTACACTGGCTTCCAATTTGTAAAAGGATCAAATACAAAGTTATTACCATCATACACCAATCGATTCATAATGTAGCTCTCTTGTATCTACAAAATCTTGTCACAATCAATCAAACTGGTCGCGGCACACGACAAACAGCATCACCAATTTTGGTATTCAAGTCCTCCAGAACTAGACGCCTTGGAGATAGAGCATTCTCTGTTGCAGCTCCACATCTTTGGAACTTCCTTCCGGTATCACTGAGATCAATAAAGGACTTTAACATTTTCAAAGGTCAACTTAAGACTCATTTGTTCAGTGTATGATACAATTTCTTACATTGTTTGTATGCTCCACACGCACTTCGTTTATGCAGTTCGTTTACACGACTTTTGATAATTGTGCAATGCATTTTGTATTTAAATTGTATGTAATAGCGCCGCTGACATTGCTGTGGCAATATGAGGCGTTCTACAAATATATACTTATTATTATTATTTATAATATGAGCAAATTTCGATCTTGTCGGGGTATATATAATTCCTAATTAATTAGACGTTGTCGCCATATAGTTCAACTAATTTATCGATAATTAGCTCTATGCTCCAGCGCGAATCAGTTTTCTAAAGGCAGGAGTACCTTTATACCGGTATTGGAAATTGCTACCTTCTAGTCTGAAGGCAGGAATATCAAGTGGATTGAACTTCTGCAGCCTTCAAACGTAAGGGTAACATGTTTGAACCTCGGTACGTACTCCTGGCTTTAAACAAACTTTAACTGCACTGAACAAATTATAGTGTGATCAGTTGAAGTCTACGGTGACGAATTAATTAATACACATATATATATAAATATATGTATATCTTAGCAATGCAATATCGCAATTTACTTTAATAATATAATTATAAACGTGGTAAGTCACGAAATATAATTTATAGAACTATTATTAATTATTTTGAAATTCACAATTTTAATATTAAGCATGACTTGGCGACAGATATTTTTGGTTGATTTTGTAATAAAATAAAATTGAAAATTGTACATAAAAGTTTTGCAAACAAATTTGCAGAAAAAAACAATAACCTCACTATTTTTCATACGAGCTAGTATGATTGATATCGAATAATAAATAGCACACAGATTAGGAAATAAGTGGAGGCGTTAGGTATTTCGACTCTCAAAATACACGTCTTCAACAACGTGAATCTTTTTAAGTTCTATTTTTTTGCTTTTATTTTTCTCGCTTAAAAAAGAGTATCAATAGAAACAAGCAGTTAGGACCTTTCCGGCCACCCTTAGTTGATAAATAAATTTCGGTATAAAATAAAAATAAACAATTCTTTTGCAAGTTACAGGGAGAAAGTGGTAGGCCTACCCGCAGAGCTGCTCCACAGCTTCAGGCCCGTAACACCCATTGAAAGGCATAATGAGACTAGTGGTTCCGGCATCTGCTGCTGGGATATGATTGGAGGGGACCAGACGTGTGAGGCGGTACTGACAACTCGCCAAGACATCCTCCTGGGAGCATAGATGCACCACCAACTGGCCTGTCTCGGGCTGCTCAACACGGAAGAGATCTACAGCAGCGCCGAAGTTGAGTGTGAACGTGTGCCAACTCCCCACACCAACGGATACGGCCATTTGATTGGATAAATGGTCTGCGGATGTCTAGTAGAGACTCGAAGCAAGGCGGACTCTGATTGGACGAAGAGTTGTTAGTAGTTAACTAAGTGGTTCAATTTGATTGGTTGAATTATTCGCCTGAAAAAAGTATGAGAAGAATCATAGTATAATCTAACTATAATCTAATGTCAAGTGACTTACTACTATGGGTATGTTTTTCACACAATTTGTCAATATACTTATGTGTCGACAAATTATAAAAATATATCATATACGAGCATATTTATTTTTTAACAAATTATTAATGTCAAAAGCTAAAGATGAATAATAATAAATGTACTGATAAATATAGCAAATTTCAAAACATTAATAACTGGACTTGCCCTAAAATAATATAAATGACTTAAAATTGTTAGTGCACACTTTAAAATAACAATGTAACATCCCTCATTGAAGATAAATATGAGCAAAAAATAGTTATTTTAAATCGTACATTTGTAATAAGAATTATAATATAATAACAGTGCTATAATTATTATATCGAATGAATTAGGTTGACTTATCAGTGCTGTTTTCACTCAGATTTGATTAATGTTCCTAATGAGTAAAAAAATATGAAAATTCGCAGATTTTCAATAATAATGGCTTTTATAGCATGTTATATATTGAAAAGTATTTAAAAACTAAAATAGGTTTACAGCATGCAACCCTTTCCAATAAAACAAGTCCTTCATTGACTTCCCAATAAGACTTTCGGTTTTATAAATGGCGGTATAAGGAGATAATGAGTTTAAAAAAAAACTTATTTTAACTTCCAAGCAAATGCATAAAAATATTACATATGTTTTCATAAAGTGAATACTTAAAAGATATTAATGTATTGAATAGTTAAAGGAAAATTGATAAGAGATAATATTATCACCCTAATAAGTGCATGGAAACTAACATTAACAGATTGTTTTTTATCTAATAATACTTGTTTTTGTAATATAGCTTATCAAGTATTGGAGGAAACATCATAAATGTAGTATAAGAAATATAAGCAATGATGGATTTCTGGACCAGTAAACAATTTCAAAAACAAGTATTGTATAATACAAAATTTTTTACAAAAATGTTCTTAACCCTACATTTAAAAACTAAATTGTTTATTTTGTGTTTGTAAAAATTAAACTCAAATAAAAATGTTATGCATAATATAAAAAAAGATCGAAATAAAATAAATTTTCAATTTATAATTGGTAGGTAGTAAATTTGACATAAATAATCTTCTTATACACTAAGCAACAATTAACTAGATCATATACAAAGAGTGAAAAATCATGGAACAGTAATATTACATTTGTTTTAAGAAGGACTAATAGAACTTTATATACAACATGTTTTAAGAATTTTTGACAACAATTTTATTGACATGCAGAATTTGATGTAAGACAATTTGAGTTAACATATCTGAAGAAAGACCTTTTTTGTGGATAAAAATAGTGTACCAATATCAGTTAATTATTAGCATAAACATTCTAATTTCAATAACATATTCCTATTGAGTACATGGGTCTCCAGTTTCTAGATTTTTTTAATTTGTGTACCTAATTCCTATTACTATATATGAATGTGGGTCTAAATTTTAAAATATTAGGACATAAATTGGAAATAATATAAGTGGGTTTTTTAGTTACCACAACTATAAAATTATAAAATACTACTAATATATCAGTATTAAAAATAAATTAAACCAAGAATGATGTCATGGTGTAAAGTAATAACAATCTAAACAGAAATAATGTATTGAGTAATAGAAGCTAAAGGTACCAGTGACATATATGTAGCATACTTTGGGGAAGTACATGTTAGAAGACACTTTATCATGAGCAAAACAGCAGTGAAGTAGGGTGGTCAGTTCCTTTCCTTGCTGCTTTAACTTTCCCTTGTATTAAATTTCCATTACTGCTGGGTGATGAGTAATAAAGAAAGTAAATATTAAAAGAACGATTATCACATATTTATTATTAATTTGGTTAAAAGCTAAGAAGGACATTTAGCTCATAAAGTATTTTTTAATTTCCAACAGGAATTTCAAAACCCATTCATTCTGTTTGTTTAAAAGTGTGCAGAATTATTCCAACAACCTAAACAAATATATTAGGTACTGAGATATTTTCAACATATGCATAGTGACAAGCAATACAAAACAACCAGTTTTAACTATTATAGTGTAAATGATAGACACTATTATTGAATTGCATACCCATGTGTTTTTTATAATTTAATGGAATACAAAAATAAAAATAGTGAATCTGCAATATCAAATAAAATTGAATATTATGAGACTAAAATCTGTGATGTAATCAACTACCTTTAAGCTTTACCAAGTGTGGATCTAGCTTTCAGCAGATGGTCAAGTTTATCAGGGGTTACAAAAGTTATAAAAAGAAGTATGTTTACAATTATACAAAATTATATAAATCAAAATTTAATCATACATTATTTACAGAGGTCTGACTCTTCAAAAATTAGTACTAACATGCAGTTGATATTTTTTACTTAGACACACCTTAAATTCAGCTGAGATTTAATTTCTGATATTACTTTCTGTCTAACTTGTAGTTTATACTTTCAAAAAAATACTACTGATATATTTTGCAAATATGTTGCACAGATAAAGAGTCTTAGCACAGCCAATCTCTCATCTCCAATGTTTGCCCTTAAATAGTTCTTGACTCCTCACATTGCCAAGAATGAATCTGATAGAAAAATACATGTTGTTATATTAGTAATAATATATAAACTGAGATATTTGTTCCAACACACATTTTTATAGAAATACAATAATACAGCAAAAATAACATAGAAATACTAAAATATATTATTTTATAAATATATACTCAGGTCTAGATGGAAGGGGTTATGAACCTTCACATATATGCCCATGTTTATACAAAATATATATTATACATTAAAAAACAATTGAAAAAATATTTTAATTGTTTGTTTGTGTATTAAAATTATTAGTAAAAAAACTTTAAATTTTAAAAACATGACAGTCTAAAGTTTAAGATCTTTTTTAGCATATAATTAATTGTAATTTCAAAAATGTAATCTATTTTATGATAAAAAAAAATTTTTTGTATTGCAATACAAAAATGAAGTGTTTGATTCATTAAGAATTATAGAAAGTCCATACCTGAGACAAACTGTATCCATGACAAACCATACCTTTAGATTTAATAAATATAATATTGAGATATAATTTAAATTGCATTTTATATTAAAAAATGTGATTTGAAGTTTTTTGAATTATATATTTTTAAGATCTGTATATTTCATGAGACAAAGGTATATATGTGTAAAATAAAATAGATTGTTTTAAATGAGTATGGTTCATCTCAGGTGTGGACTGAACTGCTACCATTTATTTGTACAGTCCCATATAGAATACTTAATCTTGATATATAAATTATTGATATGTAAATTACATATGTTATTTATTATTAGTAATTATATATTAGTAATTATATATTAGTATTTAACATTGATTGGGTCATTGACATAGAAATACTTTAACTAAGACTAAGTAATATTTATTATATTTACTTATTCATACAATAGGCATATAAAGATATAGTATACTGCAATTTCTATTGGACTTTTCTGATTTTGGACATTACTGATGATACCTAGCTAGTTTTATTTATCCCAAAATTTTATTTTTATCCAGTTCAATGTCAGTAATAATATTAATGGTAATTATGATAACTTTATTAATGACTACCATTGTCATTATTATATTTCATTAATATATAAATGATTATACAAATGTCATAGATACTCATGCAGTTATAAAGATATCTTAAAATAATCATATTATTTTACTATTTACAATTTGGATTACTTCTAGACTTGAAAGTATGGAAGCAAGTCACTTTGTATCCAAGTTATTTTGTATGCAGAGGACAATTGTTAGAGGTTGGCACTATTTGTAGTATGAGCACACTATTAAAAATAAGAAAATGTTGTGTAATTTCCATACGTATGTGATTAATTGAGGGTTAGTGGGATATTGTAGGTGACTAAGTTCATTTGTAATATGTGAGAACAGGAGACCACTACTTACCAATGGTTTCTACCTTTATAATATGAAATATAGGGTTACTATAGATGTTGAAAAAAAAGTTTAATTTTGCACTAAAGTATAATTTTTTAAATTCACTCAAAATTAGTAAATGTGGTTATATCTTCCCCAATCAGTTAGATACATTTCATATACAAATGATATAAATTATTTAAAATTTCTACATGTCAGACCAGTAGATACATTTTTATATATATACATAGAGTATTTTAGTCAATTATTAACTAAAAATGGCTGGAGGAAATTGTATGCAAAAGACCAGTTAGGTACATTTGGTACATATATGATGCAAATTATTAAAAATGCCAGCAACTGGTTTGATCAATTAGGTACATTTAATTATGCTAGACAAATGGTACTTAATCATAAATTATAAAATAAAATGCTTTTAAATCAATTTGTTCCATAATTTAATTCAATAAAATAAAATTATGTATCCTCAACTGGTAAATGTATCTAATTGGTCAATCTTAAACTAACTAGTCTCAAACTGGTCAGTGTACTGAGCTGGTTGCCAACATGGTCATACTACAAATAGATTTTATGATTATTATAAATATATATAATACCAATTCTCAACAATGCAGTTATTTTTTATTAATTAATTCCCTTTAGAAACAATATAGATGATAGTCATAATCAAGAATAAACTAATTTTAAATTAAATTTACAAAAAGAAAATTATGATTGTTGCTACATTAAAAATAAAATGAAACTTTTATCATTGATGCATGTTGCACTCATGCAGACCAAGCTGGAATAATTTTAGATCTTAGATTAGTTGGACTGATCTAGAATATAACTGCAGCTTGCAGTCTGATCAATTTAGAATAAATATTAAAATGGTCCAAGAAGTATATATTATGATTATGATAAGGCAGGGCACAAAGGATGTTTTGTTTACCCGGTAGCGTGTATATATATCTCAAATTACCCAGTTTGAACACATAACTTACGATTTTTTAGGAATTTTTACTGGTTACCTAACTTTTTTTATGTAAATTGTCAATAAAACTAACAAGTATTTGAATAAGTTAAAACAAAACTAATATAAAATAAGTGTTTCATGCAAAGAATTATAGTGTTGTGGTATTATAATATGTAATGTGTTGCTGATGATCCCTATTTGGAATAACTGTGGGAAGCTCTGCTTATTATTTTACTAATATCTTTAGCAGATATTACAATTGTGGCTCCAGGTACCAAAAACAGGCTAAAAACCTTTTATATCTTCCACCTATTTTTTTGTACTTTTGCAATATAAATATAAAATTTGTTTGAAATGAATTGGTCTACTATGTGTTTCATGGTTGATCAAAGTAAATATTTGTTTTACTTTACTAAATTCGCTAAAGTGTGAGCATTTTAAACATTACTCAAATTTAAACCAAGTGAAGTAAGTTTTTTATCGCTATATTCTTCTAACTTTCAAGTACCTTCATCATTTTGTATTTACTATGTAAAAAACTACTCTTATTTTATACATGTTTATTTATATAAAAAATAGTACATAAATAGGTTTGTTTAGTCAGAAGTCAAGAATTATAAAATAAAATAAAATGT
The DNA here is from genome assembly GCA_036023295.1 of Invenusta paracnida. Classification (NCBI taxonomy): domain Eukaryota; kingdom Metazoa; phylum Platyhelminthes; order Proseriata; family Coelogynoporidae; genus Invenusta; species Invenusta paracnida. The sequence continues at coordinate 2,830 of JAYRBW010002909.1, read as the reverse complement.
ATTCTATTTTTTGGAAAATCATTGTGTTCATGCCTGTGTACCAGTTTGCCTTTTTCTGGATGATAATTCCGGTAAACAATACATCATTTGTACCCTGCCTAAACATAGAGAATGTAAGATCAACCATTTTTAATCCTACATTTATTGTATACTTCTTGGACCAATCTATAACATTTAATAAACAGAGAACACAGTAGATTAATCAAGCATAGTTGAATCAAACAATAATTCTAAATAGGTCTGACCAATTTGTGATCTAAGTTGTAACAGTAACATTATTCCAGATCCTGATTAGTCTGTGTACATAGACAAATATTATAACATTTGATTGACATTGACAATGTCAATTGTGACAAATTAAAAATAATTGTTAATCTAATAGTAATGAATGGCAATTATTATTAATAACTTTTTTATAAATTCTATTTATATTTATAAATAATAATAGAAGTAAAATTGAATAATAAAATAAGTGACTTAGAAACTGTCCTACTCCTAGGGCTAGGTACAAAGTCAAAGAGACTTGCTTCCAAAAAGTATTAAATTTAAATGTCATAGACATAAGCAGTATTAAAGTATATAAAAGTCTATACCTATGGCTATGTTTTGATTGCTAGTAACATACCAATATTATTTTAAAATAAAAATGTTTTAACACTTTTTTTTATACACCAAAGAAACAAAAAAGCAGCATACATTTAACAATAAATACAGTATGAGCGATTTAGTATGAACAGCTTATCGATTTCACAAATAATTTTATGAAAACAATAAAAGCGGGATTTCTTATAATTTAATGCCCAATTAGTTCTACATCAATATATTTTCTTTAAAATAGTCTTAAACAATATCAATATACAATTTTATATTATTTAAAAGTTTTTTAGTAAAATTTAATGATGATAAATACGTTATTTAATTTTATAATACTAGTACTATAAAGTACCCCTCTCTAAAAATATTTGCAAATTCTACATTTAAAAAAATAATTTACGCGGAATGTTTTATATAATATTTTTAATATATTCAAAGATATGCATCAGTGTACGAATATCTTTTTATGCCTTGGCTCTCACTCAATAAATATGAATAATAGAAATTGTTAAAAGCATAGAAATAGAGTGCAAATAATTAAAGTGGCGTAAATAATTTATTAACAATATATTTTAATGTTATAAGCCCGCTAGTATAGGGTCATACTGATAATACAATAAGACATACCTATTTAGCAATATATTTAAAGTCGTTATATTTTTAATCATTAAAATGCAATAATCCATTTTTTATCCCCATTAATATAAGCCCCGGAATATTGTTATCTTAATTCTGTGCTCATTCCAACTCACTAAACATTCAACTTTAATCACGAATTTCCGCGCATTTAATTATTTGCATTCTGTAATTCCTAATTACTTTCTCCAGAGATAAGCTTATAATTTCTTCCTATACCCACAAAACTCGACAGAAATTCATATCTTAAGTTTTCAATTCAAACTTCATCGTCATATTTTTTAATTCATAAAACGAAACAAAACAATCAAGCAGAATATACAGCCATTGGGATGGCACTCTAAACAGCTGATCGAGGAACAGAAAAATAAACTGTAACAAGGAAAAAACAAACACGCGAAAATTAAGAAAACAAACACTAAAAAGAAAAGAAAAGAGCTTTTCTACTTAGAAAAAAATCTAGGCTAGGTACTGAGACATCTGAAGTTAGAAAAGAGGAAAGAAAGACAGTTTGGGGTGAGAATCAGTTCCTCATTTTGGTATTATAATAGTCATAAATATATATAATATTCGCATGAATGAAGCAATCTATATGTATTATATTGAAATCATTACTACATGTACATTTTTAATTATAAAATGTATTAGTCTGTTAATAATAATTCCACAATGGAAATGTCGAGTGATTGTTTAATCAGCTCCCTGTTATTCTTCTAGATTTTAAAAAAATTGATATATTTTTTTATTTACCTGTAAAAGTTTAGGCCTGTCTTTGTTTTCCATTTTCCTTTTCAACTTTTCCTTCTCAAGTGCATAAATCATCTTTACTAAGTTTTTATATAATCAATAAATTCAAATTTTTCTATGTCCAGGCGAATATAGTATATATTCATGTAAAACTATTCTTTACCAATATGGAACCATTTGTAGTTTTTTCACATTCATTTATAATATTTTTCCAATTTGTACGTGTTTTTTTTAAATAGGGTGAAATAAGAGCTCTAATTTCCGTTTCATATCTCTTATGATATGGTTGCTAATTCCTATTTCAGCTCTGCTATAGCTTTTTGGTGTATTAATGGGAAGATTTAAATTTTATTTCATTATTTTTAATTAGATACTTTCTATTGTTATTAAGAATTTATTGTTAATCTTTATTGCTTGTAAACTATTATGTATAAAAGGGAGGATTGATTGTCCCTTTCCCAAAGGTTTTGCTTATGATGATTTTATGTTGATGTCCTTTTAATATAGTTTATCCAGAAGCTTAGAAGCTCTGTCAATTTTTGTTTTATTTATCTGCAGAAAATGTGTTTATGGTTTTCAAATCCCAACAAAAACGCCACGTGCTTAGAACGTTCCACTTGGTGGAATCATACAAGGGGACCCGCAAGCTCATGCTAACCCACTGGGACAAAGAAAACTATGTTATCCACGGCCGTCTATTACAATTCTACCTCCGTATGGGTCTGACAATAAAGAAGGTGCACCGCGCGTTGAAATTCCACCAAGCAGCATTTTTCGAGCCCTACATCGCCTACAATTCCAAACGACGTCAGCAGGCTGCCTCTACCTTTGAGAAGGACTTTTATAAGTTAAA
>JAYRBW010002898.1:0-13894 GCA_036023295.1 Invenusta paracnida | reverse complement strand
AATATATGAATGAATGGGTGTTCAATGGGACAACTACAAGTCTTTCTTGGACAACAGAAATGGGCACTTGATGTTGATGCTGCACAGATGATTAAACACTTTGCTGCCCAATTTGCATGGACATGCATGCCCATGTTCATCGACAAACACAGGGATTTGGTGAGGTCGTAATCTGGCATCCTTATCCCCTGTCAGGTATAAAGGCACCAGGTCCCGCAATGTCTCTTGGAACTGAATGGGTGACGGATAGCACCAATCGACAATTGAACAATTCACCAGGGTATTGTTCAATTGACCTCCTGGCTTGAGGTGACCTTTGATGATGCTGTAGAACAATTCTACCACCGCTTTGCAGCCCCCCATTGAACAAATCACATCAACGGTGATGGTCATCTCTCTACCAAGTCGGGAATATAATTGCGTTTGAAATGAAAACAGTCGTCATAATTCGATAACAGCTAAATTGTTCGAATATTTAATATCCGTGATTGATTTTTTCAAATAATTTATTCATTATTAGTAATATATAAGAATATACCTATATACTATTATTTTAGTCAAGATCCATGATAACTAACCACTAAAAAAAATATTTTGTTTAAAATATAATTTTTTTTTGTTCATTAAATTTTTTTAAATTAGGTTTTGGTTTTATCGTCATGCGGCGCAGATTTTTATTTTCTTAATAATTAATATATTTTTTATTTATTTTTATTTATATTTTTTATATAAAAAAACAAAATTTTGTTTTTCACTGCCACGGAATTAAGTAAGTGTCACGGATCACAAATATTTTTCTGGTTATGTCAAGGATGAGATCTCGTCCATAAAGGCCATCAAAAAAAAAATTGTTTGACTATGTGTTTTGACTATGGAAATGATCACAAAACAACTTTAGAAACTATTTTAAAATTGAAAATAATTGTATTAGTTATGTGTATAGTTGCATAAATTATGTATCATTGAAAAGAGCATAAAGAGTTCTATAAAATGTAAGACTTTAAAGTATGGAAAAGACAGTTAAAGTTGTATAATTTATAAATTTAAACACATCACTGCTTGTGATTTTTAGGTATAATTTTAAGATCTGACAGTCACTGTATTGCATATTTGATAACATTTTAGATTGTTTTTATGAATTTCTGATTTAACACTGCTAAACTATACTTTTACCAAAAACTCAACATAACGATAACAGTAACTATTTAACTAATAGTTACTGTTATGTTGAGTTTATTGTAAATAAATTAATACTTTAAGTTTTGTATATTCAAAATTTATACAATATATTAATATAATGCAATGTGATTTAATTTCTCTAAAACTAGAAATCTTTAATGTTGTATTAATTTTACTTGAAGTTGCACTAGGACTAGGAGTAGACTAGGCAAGTGAAGAGGCAACACATATATGTGTAGCCTCTTCTTGGCCACATTTTTTGGCCACTTGGGCTAATTTTTTTCAGTACATTTCCTCATCCTGTACACTTTGTCAAAATTATATTTTTCAAGTATATTTCCAGTATTTTTTAGCCCATGATAAAATGTTAGTATATTTCCAGTATGTACTGGAACTTCAACTAAGTACTTTAACTTGCTGCCACCCTGAATCTGATATAGTGATAAATACTCCTTTTGCCTTTGTTCCTACAAAAGTCACTTTATATTGAGTCTTAATAAATGTTAGCTATTATATATAATGTATCTAAGGACAAAAATATTAAAACGGTAGCAGTCAATAAAAGTACATTACTTGTTACCCATTATTAATATTATTATCCAAATAACTCGCTTTTCCGGTTTTTACGTTTCTTAAAATTTGAATTACAATTTAAAATTTTCTAAAACCAAATTAAAACATTCGTCATTTCATTTAATAGTAATATGTGTTTATCCCTGTGCAGCATAGAAAGAATAAAAGAAAGAGTAAGCCGGAGCTGCAAAAATAAAAATTATATTTCACACAAATTTTCACTGTAATACAGCCTCGTTGGGGCTGTCTCTGAATGACTTTAGAGAAAATAACGTATTATATGCATCATACTATATAGAGTATCACTACAGATCATATAGATCATCAGATTTAATTAATGGAGCTAACGTGAGAGTTGTGTTACAAAGAGAACATGCAGATGAATGGACCAAAAATCGATAATTAAAGAATAGTATAGAAGACATACGGGGACAGTGGTACAAACAAATATTACAAGAGAGCGAAAGAATACAATATAAATTTTCTTTCCCCCTCTTGTTATAAGTGTTGAATCAATATTCAATTCAATAACATAACATAATTTCTTTGTGAAGAAACCAATCAATACGACAATAATTCAATCAATATGCGGTAATCATATATATCCTGCTCCGTCCCTGAAAGCAATTTCCAGATGTCTGAATGTACTACAGCTATGTCCGGTGTAGCCAATTCACTCTGCTAAGCAACCACGCCTTCACACATCAATAATAGTCATAGCATATACATAGCTGGTCCAATACTTTCAACACATGATTAGAATCGAGATTAGAATGGTACCTCAAGAAGACGTGGAAAATATCAACGAAGAATGGAATGTCTTTGTACGACGGAGGGAGATTTTCCATACTGGATCTGGTTTTAATAATACGTCAGCACTGGCTGACTTTACAACTGGTTTTATCTCAAGGTGTTATTGTTAGTTTTAGTCTTAAAACTTAGATGAAACCAATTGTAAAGTGGTGACCTTCTCAGGTCATGGTGTTAACTCTAACACCGGTGTTAGTTAATTTAAGCTTTAAAACTAACACTATAGTGTTAAAACCAGGGTTAATCTGAACAAGGTGTTAGATTTAAGAATTTATAATATAAATTTCGTATTCTTAAAACCTAACCTCTATAGAGATAAAACCTTGTCTGACTTTAGAGTTGGTTTTTAGGTCTGTGTACAAAAATTGCGAGTTAAGAGGGATATATATACATATATAGCCATCAATATCGGAAGAAAATTTATGTAAGTTTTCAAGATTAAATATTGCACAAGTGGAGCAGTTATCGAGCTAATTTCATGTTAACAGAGCAGGTAAGTTTATTTATATGGAATAATGTATGTATTTCTATTTATTTGGTCCAAATTGTAATAAGCTCCGCTCACATAATTCCTTTTGATAGTCTGAAAAGAAAAAATTGTATTTAAAACGCTGACTATATGATATTAATAATGAGCAAACAGAAAATGTTTCAAATAAAATATCTCACATTAGAAAATGTATACCTCTCTCTACTCCTTTCCTACATAAAACTATTTTACGCATCCAACATTTTTCTCTCGTTCCTGTAATACCTCATTTTTATGTTTGAAAAGTCGCTAAGTTTCGGTATTAAAAATTTATTTAGTTTTATCGCTAACACTTTTATAAGTGTTAAAACCGGGTCAGGTGTTATTTGATGGTTTTAAGACTAAAACTAACACTAACACTAACACATCGAGATAAAACCAATTGTAAAGTCACCCAATGTCGTAGTTCTTCCTGGGCCAGCATAGTATAGGTAACAGCCTATTAAAATAGATCCTAATGCCACATAACAGACACTGGCCAAGCTGGTTCAAGTCATGAGATAATTGGCAGTCATACCAATTGAAAATCGGAGTCTTACGTACTGAACTTCTTCAATATGCTATCAAGAACGTAATGAAACATTCAGGTCATTTGAAGCAAGAGTTCGCGGAAAAGCCAAACATGTGCCTTCACCGCAACGTGCAGATGTGGAGAAAACGTTGACTACACGGATCATGTCACTGGCAATGCTCTTTTAAGTGGGATTACAGACTGCGATATCTGTCCGAATATGTTTGGAGCAACCAACATCCTTTAGATACCAGTGAATGACGTCATAATTGCACTTGATGAGAATAAGGAAACAGCCCGAAATGAGTTACCATCCTCAACCTTATCTGCACAATCTTCCTTCAGACGTCAGAAGACTGCATCCCCACAATTCAGCCCCATCATCTCATCTTCAGATCAGTCAAAACGAGCATCATTCCTGCAGATTGTACGAAAACATACAACCTTTATGGTGAAGACATCCACAGGTGCAAAAAATATTATATCAGGAACACCCTCGTCTAACTACCGTCGTATACCGACCAAGTCAAGCTGTAGAAATGAATCCAGTTTCCCAGATATCAATTTTTCAAGCTACAGACTTAAATCTCCAAACCAGCAACATTGCACCAATCATGAAGTACTCTATTATCATCACATTTTCACTGCGGGTAAATGGAAGCGTACATGCTTAGTGTCCACTCCATGGTCCGCTTAAAAATATGTCTACCGATTAATCATCTTCGACAAAAACCCAAACTACATTTTTGACTTAGGCATGCAAAAATATCTGATCCATAACAGACATCGGTACCCAATCTAACTTGTGGTCCCTATCTGATATTTTTGCTCGCATGGTTTGATGACCTTTCGTCTGTTCCCCTTGGTCTCTCAGCTGCCAATCGATTTCCTATCTCTATTGAAGGAGCATTTTTTGCAAAGATTGAAACAACCTTGCGCATCTGTAGATTCAATACTACAGTGATTTGTAATTTTATTTGTAAATTTATTATACAATATTTTCTTACAGTGCACTGTGCCGTTATCTATTACCTTATTCATTTTATCTGTAAATTATTGACATCTGTTTCCTAGGATTCGTACAAGTTCTTAAAATAACACGGTCCTTAAAAAGTACCTTTAAATCTTGCAATTTGATCGCCGAGGTCATTAAAAAATTGTTTGTGCAATTTATACTTTACTATAAAAATAATCAAATTAATAACGTGTAAAACAAGTTTTAAACCATATTCAGGGTCTATATAAGCAGAAGAGTGAAGTGGTGAAAAGTTTGTGACAAGGTCTTGAGTCAGGAAACCCCAAAGCCAATTCGAATTGAGCTGAGGGCTATGCTGGAAGCTACAGGAAAATGGCGAGAAGAGTTATGACCAAATTTTATGCATCAATTAAATCGATACTTTCGTGACTGGCCTTTATGTTAGTTTTTTTATAATTGCAGTGCTATATTGAGCTGCGTGTTATAAATATAACAAAATTGAATACTGATAATAAAATAATTTTGACTATTAAAATAGACTTGCCAAATGTGGATAAATCTCTCGGAATTTTTATGAATTCTATTATTAATAGGTTACATTGACATGTTTATTTAATTATTATTGTATTATAGATTGCTTGTTAAATTTATTGTATCCATGATTTTCTTAATTAGGCTGATGCCCTAGTCTAAGGTCTAACGATAAAGTAACGTTATTATAACGAAATCTACTAACTATACTTTCGGATTTAATTTAACTTTCGGATTTTTAACGTTAGTTTGTCCATCTTTTTCCGTTAGTTTCTAACGAAAGTTAAATTTCGTTAGTTTAACGTTATTTTAACGTTATTTGCTAACGAAAGTTTTTCGGTAGTTTAACGTTATTCTAGCGTTAGTGTCACTAATAAAGTGAATACTATTTAAATAAATTTTCATAAAGCAAATTAATAGGATGAATACTACATTTTAATAAAAAATTTAAGTCAAAAATGTATTATCGGACCATTAATGGTTCATTGGCATAAACATTACTGGTCCATTAATGGAAAAGTTCCATTAACCAATAATTATCCGATCGTTTGCAATCCAACCATTTCCCAATGCTTATAATACTATTCACCAATAATAAGCCAATAATCCAATCATGTCCCAATAGTAAACCTATAATAACCCAATAATCGGATAATTTTCAAATAGTGGTCAGCCTTTAATATTCTAATTATCCAACCATTTATACTCATAACATATCAAAAAGTAAAGTGGGTAACATTTTCTGAATGAGCTATAATCCATTAATTTATATCGAGCAAACAGATACTAGTATAAGGTAAACGGATTACAAACATAATATATCACGATAAAGATCTGAAAATAATAAGACGTAACATGTTTAAATATCGCAGATATGTACGATACAATATATTAAAAAATCAATTGTAATTTAAGTAAGATAAAATAGAAAAGCAGTATATCTATTAACTTCTTATACGTTTAAACATAAACTAAGCATAACATTATACTATATATATATAGGGATATATATTATAATAGAATAATAATACCTAGATAATATACTCGGTCAAAAATATATACATTTTCGTTTAAATATTCCAAGTTCGCCACTAATATTCCTATAAATGCGATGGTAATTTACGTTCTAAAACAGTATAAAAGATAATTTTCAAACGGGCAAATGTACACGATATTATGAAAAGTAAAACATATAAAATGTGCGTCCGAATTAAAGTTACAATAATAATGTAATTTATAGGCGTATAGCTTGAATAAAAAAACAGTTTTTCAATAACGGTAAATAACTAGTTTTGCCAACTTTTAAGCCGTATAACTACCCGCGTCAAATGATAGATGGGCGCAAGTCGTGTTTGGTTTGAGATAATTATTGGGTTCGAATTGGGCCATGTCCGCAGAAAAAACTGAGGCCGGCTCGGGCCAAAAAAATCCCACACTACATCTATTAAATTATTAAGTTGACGAAACATGTATATAATACGAACTCTGAACCAGTTGGCAGTAGTTTTCTATGTAAAGTATACTCGCAGCTTTTATTTATGAACGGCTACAAATATGAATTACCTTTCAAAAACTAGAATCTTAGATAATAAACTATAATTACTATACGCAGCTCAAACATATAACTGCATCGTAATCAATTTATTATTTCACGTGATATTTTGGTAAAAATTTTGCCTTATAAGAAAAATAATTCTTATAAATTATGAGCTTCAGAGTTACGCTACATCCGATCATAAATAACATGATACTGTATTCAAAACACTACATATATTAATTAATATGTTAAAAGCTGGGCACACAACCATTTTTGCGCAACACAACAAGCGGATTATTGTCCAGGCCAGTTTTAATTAAGCGCTTTCAGCAATGAGTGAGGGTTCTTGTTGCTCGCTCTATATTCTTTGGTGTGAACTTATTAATATTGTCGTTTCCTTTTAGGAATCGACTCAATTTATTTAAAAGAATACTATGTATTGCATATATCAATTCCTATATATTTAGTTAGATAACATATTTACACATTTTTCATCAACATTTATAATGCACCACGTAGACATTTAAAAACAATATCGACGTAGTTTCTAAATAAACAATTCGACATGCAATCAAATGTTATATAACCGTTTATAAATATACATAATATATAAGGTTACATCTATATATTGAATAAATTTAAATTATATAATATGCGTAGGTACGGAACCTATATATTATAAACAAATAGTTGAATAAGTTATACCTTCATTTATAATATTATATAAAATAATTAAGAGTAGCCTAATGAAAAGAACAATTTATATCAGAAATATTTGTAAACAATTTCAACATGAACGCGCTATATATATTATAATCAAAGTTAACCATTTTCACAGTATCCTATAAATGACAAATTTAATAAAATGTTAGAAATACACGCAGCTTAAAAAAATAGGCTGTGGAATGGGATTTTTATAGAAATCTATTTCTGACACTAAAAATATTTTAAATACATTAACACTCAATCATTAGAAAAAATCTAATTAATGCCGGACACATTTAGTTTTATGAAATTGTAAAATATTTTACTGAATTAACTCTAGTAAGCGTTTATTAATTCAGCAATTACTTTTTCTTGAAAATAGGGAAATAAATAAAGATATCTCTAAATATAACGTATGTATGTCTTACTACATAAACTGTAATCACGTATTAAAACATTCGGGTAGCTAAATACAGTAGAATTCGCCTATAGGGTCAGTTTGCCTATAACGATGCTTTTGGCTGTCCCTGCAGGATTTCTATATACAGATAAGTTCGTCTATAGCGACACATGTTTACAGTCCCTTGCCTATAGCGACGCATCACCCTAACCATAGAGCAATTATACATGATCCTAACGTTTACATGGTACATAATACATAACTCACCATTCTATTAGTACCTATTGGCGCACATACAATATTCCAATCGGTAGACATACATACAATGACTATTCTTTTCAAAGGATTTATTGGTTGGTGCTCTCCCTTTATAACTTTCTTCTTTAACAAACATACATACAAATAATATTAAATATAGCATAATGTTAAAAAAACGTATATAATGGAAAATAGTCTAATTCATCGTTTTTGGCTATGTCCCTTGGAATGTCGTTATAGGCGAATTCTACTGTAGTAATATTAAACTGCATACGGAACCAATAAGAGTCGAAGCTCTGTATTAATTACTCTATGATAAATACAGCTTCTTTCATGTGGGAACTTAATTTTCATCATGTACCTAGTCATATCAAATATATATTTCCTTGTCGAATATTTAATAAGGATTAGGGCTAATTGGCCAGACAGCTGGGCTAAAGACAAACCTAAATAATATAATATATTTCGAATAAATGTTCTGCTTACATATTATATATATATTACATACAATTATATCGAGTGAACATAATTACCGATATATTATTCTTAGACTAGAATAAAAACGAAACACTAACGAGATGCACGAGATATTTATAATATATTGTTTGCAAGTCTCATTCACAAATGACAAGATATAAATATATATTATTTTACAAACAATGGACTAAACTCAATAGACAGAACAATATAAAACCCTTGAGTAAGTAAATAGTATGTACAGACATAGGTACAATCTGTGCTTCCTAAGACTGAAAATTACACATGATGTTGCCACATGATAGACAGGTATATGCATGTTTGCAGGTTAAATGGGCAAAGTGGGAGATATTTCACAGGTTAAAAACAATACAAACTAAGGTTGCTTTAACAAAATATACGCATTTATCATTTCAATGGAGGATACTTTGTAATAAAAAAAGATGACACCTCTAGTAATTTCTCACGAGTTAGAAGTAAAATTATAATATATACATACATGCTAAATATCTGAGAATCGAAATAAACTCCAGAAAATTAAAAATAACTACCACACAAACAAATTAGATAAAGCGTGTAATATTTAAGCTTCTCTTTAAAAATATTTTTAAACATCTGGAGCTATTTCAATTCACTTTGAAGAGAGAAGGTTGGCCCCTAATAAATGTACAACTTCCAATCCTTTGTCGTGCGTGTACTATGGATATGGAACCACCCAAAGGCACTCAAGAGAAGACTTCGTGGTCACTGGACGTAACTTCGGTGCGTTTCTTCCATTTCTTGTTCTTGGAATACTTCTCGATGTACGAGGACACGAACTTGTTGATCTTCTCAGCGTTGAGTTCTTCCACGCCACTTCGAGTAATCTGCAAGAAGAATGCAGTTTACAATCAGTGAATAGCACCGCAAACTTTATAAGAAAACTATCGTTGTTACAGCATTCTCTCTCAATAGATGATTACTTTAAAACAGTTTAGTTAGCATTAATTTGTTTTTAATTAATAAAAAATTAAACCGAAAACACACTAAAAACTAAGCGTTAGGCAATACAGTCTATTAAATTGATATTAAAAAAATAAGCAGCGTCTATGCAAATCGCGATGTATTCAATAATATTAATACTAACTCACTTTAGTGACAGCTTTTTTCATGATATCTTTGTAGCCAACTTTGTCTATTCGTTTGGTGAGAAAGTGGGGCTTGAGAGCCACCTTGACCTCAGCTGCAATTCTCTCCTGCCAGTCCTTCTTTGAAGAGAACTGACTTCGCTTGCAACGATCCGTGAGCATTGTATTAGAAGCCCCAAGATCGATATTGTGCTGATGCTGTGACAGGGGAGGATAAGACTCCTCGACTATCTGATTGGATATGAGAGGAGGTGCAGGAGCTGCTGTTACTGGGGGTTTCTCTGATGAGAGATCGTAGGTGGGCATGGGTGGCGGAATGAAAGGATGATTTCGTGGTGGCGGTGGAGGAGCATCATTCAATTTGCCGCCTCCAGCTCCACGCGATGCCAGTGGTGGCACTGGCGGGGGAGGAGGTGGTGCTGGGGGTCTGGGAGGCGCTTCGTCTGAAGAGAAGTGCCCAAGTTGCGTGAGAATGTTACTGGCGGCAGAGTTGAGCAGTTTATTGATTTGATTGAGGGGTGAGGGAGTCGGAGCTGGTGGCAGAGACTGCCTGATCCCCGTTGCTGGTGGTAGTTGGAGAGAATCCTGCGGGAGACCAGCCTTGCTCATTAGTGTTGCAAGGAGATTGTTGGCACTGGAGATTGGAGGAGGCGGTTGCGCTTGAGACGACAGAGATATGTTAATTAGATTTGGACCAGGCAAGTCAGTCTGTTGGGGAGCAGCTTGGAAGTTTTCTTCAGCTACTACTACTGGTGGCGGGGGAGGTGGCGGCGGGAAGTGCTGAGGCGGCATGCGAGGTGGAAACTGTCCCGGACCTGGTGGTGGTGGTCTATGCATGCCGGGTGGAGGCATCTGATGCCAGGGGAGACCACGTGGTGGCATATCAGGTCGGAAGCCACGGGTGAACATGAGAGTTGGATGAGGGAGAAACTGACGCATGGGCTGTGGTGGAGGACCAGAAAACCGGGAATTGGTCATCATGTCGTTGGGAGGAAAGTGAGGTGGTCGCTGTGGGCCAAGGAAGTTCATCGTAGGATGCTGCATCATAGGCGGATTGTCAGTTGACATGGGCGCGAGATTAGGAACTGGGAGATTTGGTGCCGGAAGGCCATTGGCTGCGGCGACATCTGAAAGAAGTTGGTCAAAAGCGCCACTTCGTCGAGACATTGGATCGAGGAAGTCATGCTGATCTCGTCGACTGTTGTGGCTCCTCCTGTCATCCCGATGCCAGTTATCCTGCTGTCGACCACTTCGATTGTCCAATTTCACAGCTTCACTTGGTTCCTCCTTCTCTACAGAATCACTTTTGATATTGTGCACATTTGTAGTGATCGTACTGATCGGCTGCGCTGTTTGACCATTGTCCATCTGACAGTCTTCTTCTTGCTTAAGCGTGTCACTCCATGAGTTCCGTTGGGCAGTGGAGTTCCTGCTCCCTAAACTGTCATGTCCAAGATCTCCCCGTCTGTCAGTATCACCCCAGGAGTCATGATTACCTCTGCCACCCCCTCGTCTCTCTGCATCATTCCATGATTCACGGTTTCCAGACAAAGGCTTCACCCCTCCAGACTCCCTGTCACGACGATGCTCACGTCGCTGACTCTGTGATCTCGAACGGGATCTGGAAGAACGACGTCTTGAACTGCTACCGCCACCTCGAGATGCCTGTGGCGAGCGGGACCTGCGAGAACGACGTCCCTTGGACCGCGATCTGGATCGACGAGAAGAACTTGTGCCATGGCCTTGAGAAGGTTGAGTAGGAGAGAAGCGACGCTTATTCCTGGATCGAGATCGCCGCCTCTCTCGTGATCGACTTCGACTGCGGTTTCGGCTGGAACGGGTCTTCTTGTTTGAGCTTCTGTCTTTCTCACGCTCTCGATCATTGGGTTGCTGCTTAGAGGACGATGCGGTAGATTGTTGACTGCTCTTTCCCATATCAGAGTCCTGTTCTGTGGGATGTGAGGGACTGTACTCGTCTGCTCCACTTTGTTTCTTCTCCACTGGAGCTTCATTGACAGGCTTAAACACTGTCTTCTGTTGCTTGCTCTCGTTGGATTTAAGGACAGGAGGGGAGTCACTTTTGGGAACTATAGTTCCATCTTTCTCCAGAGTGACGTTGGAAGCACTCATGAGTAGCAAGGATTGACTCTTTGCAATTTGCGAGAGAAAACTGACTGGTTTATTGTTGCTACGATAGGATGATTCAGGCTCGTATGAAGTTGACCTGCAAAGAAGGGGACAGGCACAAATTAAGTAAACTGAAAATTGAAAGAACAAAATTAAATATTTATATGAATGTATTTTGGTGGAACGATACAATTATTTAGGGCATAGTATTCTTCGTAATTAAGATTTGGTTATTGAAAAATAAATCCAGCTAAGCAAGTTGCTGGAATTGATTGTTGTCACTCTCCCAAATACAGTCATGAAAATACCGAAATATTATATAGATCAATACTTTAACCAAAAACATTGCCACAACAAACCATCGGACAATGCACTGAATTAATAAATCGTATGTGTATAGTTATATCCACTTTCTCACAAAGAATAGCTTTTATGATCGCCATTCTAAGACTCTATAAAGAAATCGCAGTTTAATCAATATTTCAATTTAAATGTATACTCTGATTAAAAAGCCATTGTTTATTTAAAAGAGAATAGTTCCTTATTTTGTGCGATTTAAATAAACACACAAGGGAAGTATTCATATTACATAGGAAATCATGACACACGAATTGATTTCATGTGACATTCCATTATTGAGTAAATATTGTATGAAAACACATAGCATATACACTCCCAGTTGAATATAGTTGATTGCATCATTCTATCGGTGATAAACAAGTGAAAACTATAGTAGTTACATAGCATCACAAACTTCAGAAAAATTGTGTAATTAATCAAATAAATCTATACAAAAATTATTTGAGAAAAGCAAATTAATTCATTAAAATATATTGAAACATATAATGTGCATATAACATATCTTACATTTCATAATCATAACTTTGATTTGTGATTTATTTATAGCAGCGATGTATGTAATTTATAGCAAACTATATTATTAACAAGAACAGCTACAAATAAATGAAAATTAATCAGCTATGTCACCAAGTACAATTGAATTAATACAATATTATTAATTAAACATATCAGGCAATGTTTTGTCAATTCTCTAATAAAAATACAATTATTATAATCAACAAACTATACAATACATATAGAAAATAAATAGTTAAAACTAAATGCTAAATAATAGATAGTAAAACCACAATTTTTTAAAATTCATACATGGTCAAACAATACTAGTTTATATATAGTTTAACCACATATAGATTTAGAGACACTGCTTGATGAAGTAAAATGGTTGAAAATTATTAATTTGTGATTATCTATTACCAACACATCTTCCTTTCAATTTCCTTGCATTAATAAGATCTAAACATTCAGATTAACATTCAAAGGGCAATAACATAAAATATCACAATTAGCTAAACACTTTTAAAGCAAAATATTATTTCTATTACTCAAGACGTGCTGATAATTTTTTTTGTTATTTGAAATCCTTGATCGTGCATTAAGATCGTATATTACCGGTAAAGAATATGTTCTACATTATAAAGTTATTAGTAGTAAAAAATGTAAATTCTTTTACAATATTAGTTTGAATCTAATGTCATCTTAATCTATATTCCATTGCTTTTAAAAGATTACAGTGCACTTATACATCCAATAAAGTAGTCTTTCTGTTTTA
This sequence comes from Invenusta paracnida, assembly GCA_036023295.1. Lineage (NCBI taxonomy): Eukaryota > Metazoa > Platyhelminthes > Proseriata > Coelogynoporidae > Invenusta > Invenusta paracnida. The sequence goes on along the minus strand of JAYRBW010002898.1, from coordinate 524 downwards.
TTTTATTCTTTTTAAATGCTTGTTATTTCTTTCTAACATTATATTTTTGTGCAGCTACTTTTTAAATAATAATTTAATACTCTGAAATACCAAGTTTATAATTGAATAATGATAAAAAAATTTTATCAACAATATAAATATAGTTTTTACATTATACAAATATTTCTTTAACAATCAAACTGTTCCATTGCAAGTAACAGGGCATCTCTATTAACCCTATCTGAACCCTATCTAAGGGAGCTGATTCAGCCCCCCTTCCGAATTTTGGCTGTCATTATTTAAAAAATTTTCAAAACAGCAAATGCTCTCGTGACTTTTCCTAAAATTATGTTTCACAACTTTTGAGACATTTTTCGCATCAATTTTACCTCTAGGGGTTCCACAGGAGTCCGTTGGCGAGGACAACCCGATATATATTTTACTTAAAAAAAATTTTTTTATTAAAAAATAATTTTAATAATTTTAGCTAAACATACTACAATAATCAGATGATTTAGTAAAAAAAAAAATTAAAGTAATATATT